>VZSZ01002051.1:190874-225722 GCA_013398815.1 Ibidorhyncha struthersii
TCGGAAGTTCCATCTTAACATGAGGAGGAACTTCTTTACTTTGAGGGTGGTGGAGCACTGGAACAGGCTGCCCAGAGAGGTTGTGGAGTCTCCCACTCTGGAGACATTCAAAACCTGCCTGGATGCTGTCCTGTGCAACCTGTTGTAGGTGACCCTGCTCTGGCGGGGGGGTTGGACTAGATGATCTCCAGAGGTCCCTTCCAACCCTGACTATTCTGTGATTCTGTGATTCTGTTTTCCCCATCACCAACCTCCAGGCCCACAGCTGTCTCCTCTCTGGCACCCAAATGAAGAGGGCTCCACTCCAGCACCTTTTCATTAGGCATGGGGGACAAGCTGATGCATGGCTGAGGCTCACAGAGGGTGTGCTCTATGCCTGAGGTGGCCGCTGGCTAATGGGGAATAGTGGCCCCCTCCTTCCTACGTGCAATGCAGCGATGAGCTCTGCTGAGTGAGGGAGCATGGCCAGGATGAGGCAGTGAAGGGCTGGCCTCCAGGAGCCTGCTGAAGGGGAAGCTGGCTCCCCGCTGGCAGCGGGGGCCACAGCCTGGGCTGCATTTGCTGGAAATCGATATACGGACTGTTTTGAAAGATGGGAAGAAGGGCAGAAGATAGATTAAGCAGTGTCAGTAATTACACTTGTTGGAGAGCAGAGGCTTAAGAGAGATGGAGGGTGTTTGTGAGAAGCAGCAGAATGGCTCAAGAAGAAGAGAAATCAATGCCAAAATCTTGCAAACTGATACTGTAGGCAGTAGAAGGGCTGAGGAAACAGGAGGACAGACACTGGGCAAGGATAAAAGTGCACAGCTAACCTGAAACAGATAGAGCTGTCTTGATTTTACGCCACTCTAAGGTAAGTACATTTTAGAAAGAAAAGGGGAAAAAAGACCAGAAATGAGACATGAAAAAAAAAATCCACTTGGAGCCGTATCCAACGCCAAAACATTCAAGTAGGCACAGGATCAAATCCAGCTCCCACTGAGGTCAACAAAGATTTCCATTAACTGCAAGGTACACTGCATCAGATCTCCACTTCAGATCGTTTCCTTTTCACCAGGCCAAACACTGTCAGCCGCAGTACGGGTTGAGAAACCTGGCCGCTGGCTGCATTCTGCTAAGCCAGCTGTCAGGCTGCACGGAGAAACACAAGCCACTGGCAGCGCGCACATAAACCACAAGGGAACACAGCAGTCCTGGCCCCAACTCATTCTTTGCATTCTGAGTATTCCCTCTGGAGGATTCAAACATCTCTCCGTGGAGGGCTTTTATGCACCTTTTTGCTTACAGACACGACTAGCTGTTGGTGAAAAAAATAAACCAGAAAAAGTAAAGGTGAAAAGCTACAAGGGGGAAACGTGCTTTTACAATTCACTCTAATAATTTTGTAATTAATGTTACAGCTGCAATATTAAAATGAGGTTTCAGTGGTCAGCTGTGGTTCTGGACAGATCTATTGGAAAACCAAAGTCAGGCCATGAACTATGAAGCAGACTGAGGCAACTCTGCAGGATCCCAAATTTGTGGGTTCATAGAGAAAAATGGGGAGCAGGTGTTTTCCAGCTAGTTCCTACAGTGGGCTACCCAAACCAGACAGCTGCACGGTCAACATGCTCTCTGTTATTGCCCCCGTCTCATGCTGGTAGAAGGCAGCTTTCCAAGAGATTTCAAGATTTTGCTAAAAGGAAGGCCACCTTTGAGCTCAGATGCTCAACAGGGAAAATCCATGTTTGATGGTAAACAGATATTTGGATGTGTGCATATACAGACATATCACTGTGCTCTGTAGGCAATGGGAAAGGCTTTCCCCGTTTTACCCTCCCGCCTGGCTGTACTCCACCAGCACTGGCAGAGGCTTGCGTTCTTGCTGTACTACAGGGTTGTCCAGCAACATTTTTCATTCAGAAGGCTCCTAGTTGCCAAGATGTATTTATCATCCAAGTGAAGATTGCACAAGAGGTTACAATAAGCAAGACTTTTTCCCAAGAACATTGTGTCTGAAGGAAACAATAGGTCCTCCAAGATTTGGCAAGGGTAGTTAATTGCTAACAACAACAAAAATTAATTACTTGCTTTCCATTCACAAAGAAGGATGGGTGACAGATGCAGGAAACAGATACAGATTCCCTGTGGAAGGGAAAAAACTGAAGCTTATGCCAGAAGAGATGATCCAGAATTGATTACAAACCTTTCTGCGATAGCCCACCATTGCAGGAATTTTCATTCATGATTTTCAACTTGCAAAACCTAAGAAAATCAGGAAACAACGTGTACAATATGCTCTGTCAGGACTGCTGCAGCCCCACAGAACAGAGAACCGTATTTTGTAATATTCTCTATCTGTAATTATTCGCTAGTTGGACGCTTCATCCAATTTCGTACTCTACTTTTGTTTTGCCTGTTTTCAGGTTGCTAACACCAGGGATTAAATTTTGCCCACAAATTCCCATGCCTAACTATAACCTTGATTTAAAAATTCTAGCCACATAATTAAGAAGCCATCCTGAGAATCATTAGTGCTCTTCAATTTTACTGTATCAAAAAAGCAGGAGGAAATCAGCACAGGCGGAAACCTACTGACTGCCCACTTGTTTGCTGCAGAATCACTTAAGTCCATTCATAAACCATATAACCCATTCAGAAACTAACAGAGATCTACCCCATGGCTAGTTAAGAGTTTTCTGTCCCCCCCCACTCCTCCAAAGCTATACTGCTTTGGCGGTGACACATCTCCCTCTTACTTTCAGTTTAAATCACATGGGGTCAGTTTATTGCTTCTGCCTTTAGTTTTGATTGACTTTTAACTTCAGCAGCTCTGCTGTTACATAAAGCGAGGGAGCCCCCTTCATCCCAGTGGATGTTTGCAGCTTGGCCTCCTGGACTAAACAAACCACATTCTTTTAGTTCTCTCTCGTAGAACAGGCTCTTCATTCTCTTTATGGCTGTAGTAGCCCATCTCTGTATCAAGAAAGATCTGACTGGGATGTGGTTTTGATAAGAGCTGCACACACGAGTTCTTGATGACATGTGAACAGTGGTGGAAAAGTTATCCTTGTGGTAAAGTCATTCCTTCCCTTTGTTGATTTCAGCAGAGGACACTGGAGTATGGGGCTTTAATCCTGGCTTTTAGTCCTTGCTTGCAGCATTTCTACCCTTTGCGCTCCTCATTTTTTTTTTTCAGTTCTGGTAGCACTGCAGCACTTAAGGTCATCCATTATTTTGGTCAGATGCTCCAGCCCTGCTTTGCACTGACTGTGTGTTCCTACTTCACATTGTCAGAGCACTTCCTTTCTTTTTTTTTTTAAATTACCAGACTTATTAATGGAAAAAGCACGCAGCAGGAACACCCTGTAGTACATAAAGTTGGGGCAGACAGAAAAATAATATAGATAGGTGATGAAATGTAAGACTCACTAAGTTAAATCGCATCAACATACGAAAAAAGTAACTGAATTCCAATTAGGAATGGGGAATTACAGGTAAGAAACACCTTTAACCAGAAGGTTTTTATATAACATTTCCAAGGCATATTTGAAGAACTAACAAAGGGAGTATACCCAAAAGACGGAGGGAGGATTTTGGAAATGATACAATGCTCTGATAAACATCCTATCAGAAGAAAAAAACCCACAAAACTAACATGACATTCGCTGCTATGACACCACTCATTCTGCTTGCCTTCAAAGTCGTTTAGTCTAGATTTAGACAGTCACCTACAGAACGCAGGCATCTTTACTATTCTGTGTTTGTTCAACATCCAGTACAATGGGGTCCTGCTATTGTTGTGTTTATGGCAGAATAACAACTTATTATTAAATTAAAGTAAGTTAATTAAGTCCAGCCCAAAATACTCAACTTCGAGTAATAGGCAGAAAGATGTTGGAGGGCTAAAGTGTCAATTTTCCTGGGTCCCAGGATAAAAACCCTCATATCACTACCACCACAAACCAATGCTGAAATAAGATTACCTTAATCCTCCAAGCTACAGGACACGCACATTTCCTGTAGCTATGGAAGGAATGAGGCAAAATAAAACAAAACTAGAAATTGAGAAGCATCTTTTGATGATTAAGATTACACAGAATAATCAGGGTTGGAAGGGACCTCTGGAGATCATCTAGTCCAACCTCCCCGCCAGAGCAGGGTCACCTACAACAGGTTGCACAAGACAGCGTCCAGGTGGGTTTTGAATGTCTCCAGAGTGGGAGACTCCACAACCTCTCTGGGCAGCCTGTTCCAGTGCTCTACTACCCTCAAAGTAAAGAAGTTCCTCCTCATGTTAAGATGGAACTTCCTATGTTCAAGCTTGTGCCTATTACCCCTTGTCCTATCAATGGGCACCACTGAAAAAAGACTGCTCCCATCCCCCTGGCATCCTCCCTTCAAGTATTTGAAAGCATTAACAAGATCCCCCCTCAATCTTCTTTTCTCTAGACTAAAGAGACCCAAGTCCCTCAGCCTTTCCTCATATGAAAGATGTTCCAGTCCCCTAATCATCTTTGTAGCCCTTTGCTGGACCCTCTCCAGCAGATCCCTGTCTTTCTTGAACTGGGGAGCCCAGAACTGGACGCAGTATTCCAGATGCGGCCTCACCAGGGCAGAGTAGAGGGGGAGGATGACCTCCCTCGACCTGCTGGCCACACTCCTTTTGATGCACCCCAGGATGCCATTGGCCCTCTTGGCCGCCAGGGCACATTGCTGGCTCATGGTCATCCTGTTGTCCACCAGGACTCCCAGGTCCCTTTCCACAGAGCTGCTCTCCAGGAGGTCGGCCCCCAACCTGTACTGATGCATGGGGTTATTCCTCCCCAGATGCAGTACCCTACATTTACCCTTGTTGAATTTCATTAAGTTCCTCTCTGCCCAACTCTCCAGCCTATCCAGGTCACGCTGTAAGGCAGCACAGCCTTCTGGCGTATCAGCCACTCCTCCCAGTTTAGTGTCATCAGCAAACTTGCTGATGGTACACTCTATCCCTTCGTCCAGATCATCGATGAATATATTGAACAGGACTGGACCCAGTACTGACCCTTGAGGGACACCACTTGTTACTGACCTCCAACTAGACTCTGCACCACTAACCACAACCCTCTGAGCTCTATCTGCTAGCCAGTTCTCAATCCACCCCACTGTCCATCCATCTATCCCACACTTCCTAAGCTTGCCAGTGAGGATGATGTGGGAGACAGTGTCGAAAGCCTTGCCAAAGTCAAGGTAGACAACATCCACTGCCCTCCCCTCATCCACCCATCTAGTGACCTCATCATAGAATGCTATCAGATTAGTCAGACACGACTTCCCCTTAGTGAATCCATGTTGACTACTTCTGATAACCTTCTTTTCATCCAGGTGCTTTGAGATGATACCCAGCACAAGCTGCTCCATCATCTTTCCAGGGATGGAGGTGAGGCTGACCGGCCTGTAGTTTCCCGGGTCATCCTTCTTACCCTTTTTGAAGACTGGAGTGACATTGGCTATCCTCCAGTCCTCAGGCACCTCACTTGTCCTCCAGGACCTTTCAAAGATGATGGAGAGAGGCCCAGCAATGACTTCCCCCAGCTCCCTCAGCACTCGAGGGTGCATCCCATCAGGCCCCATGGATTTGTGGATATCCAGTTTATCTAACTGATCTCTAACTTGCTCCTCGTCAACCAAGGGAAAGTCTTGCTTCCTCCAGACTTTCTCTGTTACCTGCAAAGTCTGGGTTTCCCATGGACTGGCCCAAACAGTGAAGACAGAAGCAAGGAAGGCATTTAGCAACTCCGCCTTCTCTGCATCATCTGTCTCCACGGCACCTGTCTCGTTCAACAGCGGGCCCACATTTTCCCTCGTTTTCCTTTTGTCTCCTATATACTTAAAGAAACCCTTCCTGTTGGCCTTGATATCCCTCACTACCTAGATTATAGGTATTCAACATGTTTCCAGTATCTTTTCAGATTTAATGTAGCTCTGGATGATTAAAAAGCAAACAAATTAACCAGACAAATGAAACCAACATTTGACATTTATCACATTAGTTTTTGTATTTTACTAGTGCTAGAGCTAATACAATTTCTTTCACAAGTATCACAAAAAACTCAAAATAAAAGGGCCATCATGACAGTCCTGTACTGTTTTTTCCACAGCTGCTTTTCTTATGTTCTTGACTAATCAAAGCTATTTAAGTTCTTCCAAGAGGGGAAAAAAAATACTCTCTAGACTTAACAGCAGGGTACTTACAAAGAACAACTACCATTAACACCTTCACCAACTTGGAAAGCTCAAGAGAGAAAAAAACAAGAGCTGAGAACAGCCACTGGAAATATGACATAGCTCCTTAGCAGGTGTCTCAAAAGGCACCAGTTGCATCAAAATAGTTTTTAATACTATGCAACTTATATCAAGTAGCAGCATATAACTCCTTTTTTGTTTGTGTTTTTTTCTGTTTGTTTTGTTTTCTTTTAACTGAACTGAATAGTACATTACCTCACCACAGCTCCTTGTAAGACACACTGTGTTTGGCCATGGGTGTTTCACGGAGGATGCCTGCCATTTTACACTACAGTCCTTGTGTTCCATGAGTTACTCAAATATGGCTCTTTGCATGAAAAAGAGAGATACGAACTTCAGACTATAAGCCAATCTAAGGTCCCAAAGTGAAGACCTTTGGAAATAAACCAAGCATGGCTGCCCAGCATATTTCCAAACAAATGCTTGTAAAATGAAGGGATTATTTATAACAAGGCATCTCCAGACAAAGAGTATGTATGTAAACACTTCAAGAAGCTCTGATGAACTATTCAAGAGATGCAATCTGTTTAAAGAAAAAGCACACATGCACCGCAATGTCAATTTTCAAATCCAATCAGAACATTTAATCAGATGACTCCTGTTGATGTCCAAGAGAGTACATGTGTGTACATACAGGCACTCATGCAGATACTCGATAATATGTGCGTGTCTGTGTATGTGATTTTGTTGAAATTAATCTAATTTCAAGTAAGCCTGTGAGCCCTTTGAAAGCAACGTATTAAAAAAGACAACACCTTCTTTCATGAAGAAATAAGCCTTATTTATTATTTATGTCACCAGTCAGAGAAGACAAGTAATTTCATTATACATATTTATACATACGTTTACTATAGCATTTCTGGAAGCATGTCAGGCACTCTGGAAAGGATTTGGAAAGGGGAGAGCCTGCAGGAAGCTGGAAGAGGTCCTGCCCCAGGCAACAAACCTGCACTCCACATGAAGCTCACATGTCATGAAAGAACAATGACAAACAGGCAGACAAAGAAAGACCACGGCATTAACAACAGTAATGGAAAGGGAGTGAAAATAATCAAAAGCCATCATGAATACCACTTTTTTCTTTCCTTTCTTCCAGGTAGGCTGGGAAGCAAGAACAGAGCTGAGCTGCTCTGTCCCAACCAGGACACAGGCAGGAGAGGAAGGGGAGCAGAGTGCAGAGAGCCCCATCACAGAGGGAGCTTAATGGATAGACCTGAGGAACATTGACAAAGAACCTGTTCTCCCTGTCCCCCCTCCACCTTGGAAAAAGCACATCTGTGGCTGAAGAGCTGGTGGTAGAAGCCTAGTTTCCCTAGATACTTGGTGGAGAGAGTGACACTGTTAGCACCCAAGATAGGCATTGACTTGCTGCCTACCCCAGAGGATCTAACACCCTGTTCTGAAGGCACACACTCTTTCCGCCAAGGCAGGGAGCACAGGCTCCTGATTCAGCAATCAAAGTTGGCCAACAGTAACAGGCAGCAGTAGTATGTCCTCGAGTACAGAAGTCCCCATTCTGGAAAACACACCCTTTGCTTCAGATCCCACATCAGAACAGAGGCATAAGGCATTAGCACACAGCATTCAGTTTTCGACACATGTAGTACTCCAGGACTACCTATATACCAAAATTCACAGCCCAGCTTTGCATTAACAGTAAAATAAAGGAGAGGGGAAAGTGTGTATTTGTACATCTTCACTCCTCGAGGTACCTGCTAGCTGCACAAAATACTTTCTACTGTGATGGCTCCCAAAGCCTTCTGCACTGCGCTGAGCCCTACACAAAGGAAGAATCTTATTCTAAAAAGAATTTCTAATTTAAAACAGAACAAATAATTGTATATACAGCCATAACTGTTCCTCATTACTCTTTGAGTCTGCTCATTGGAGAGCTATTTAAACTATTTAGAGTTTGGTCTAACCAAACGACCAATGGCGGGTCCATCAACAGACAGAAAGTTATACAAATCTCTCCTAATCTTTCCCCAGTGCTGGAGCAGAGGGAAGTCAAAGCAGGACCTATGTGCTAATTCAGACATCTTATTCTGAGGCCAAATCATGTTATATAAACAACATTTATAAATCACTGCACTGGCAGGTTTATGTTATGGAACAGCATGGAAGAGCTTTGCTTACTTCATTCATGTGTGAATCCACGTGCACACACATTCAAGTGTGTACATAGCTCCTTTCCAAAAGTGCTATTTTAATTCCCTGAAATCCCCTCACTTTGGTTACAGGAACGGGGAACTTCCCACCCTCTGGACATGCTTTGTAGCCGGTTCAGCCTCAGCTCCAGTTCATTCCTGTCCCTCCTGACTGGCAGCAACTGCGGTGACCTGTACTCTGTCACACAGTGCCTCAGCCATAGCCATATGCCTTGCATTAACCAGTGAGGCTTAAGAGTCTCCTGTTCCCACAAGGCAAGCCATGGCACAATTCATCAATACTTTTAATATTACAAAGGTAACAAAACATCCTACAATAGCTCTTGAACTCTGAAGAAAAGGAAACAGAGGGCAATTAGAAAACAAATTCAAGTATAAGCAAATGAGTTGTCCCAAACCAAGAAGCAGCAGCATCTTCCTGTAATGTTCACTGAAAAACCTTTCCAGGTTCCCGTTGACATTTTTTAATAACTAGAGGTGTTACCAAACACGCCAACCCCTTTTCATACCAAGCCCAACACTGGGCGAGCTCTGAGGCTTACAACTGTAACTCAAAGAACAAAAGTCACCCATCTGGTACTCCAAATCAAATCTTTTCTACATGGCAGAGAAGTCCAAGCCAGTGGAGCGCTCGTTACCAAGCCTCTGTATTTTGATTCAAGTTGCTAAAGTCTTGAATGCAACACCTCCAATCTCCCTGTCTTCTGCTTTCTTTATCCTAACAGTAAAGAAGTCCAGTTGATGTGAAGAGCAGCAAATCCTTTCAACAGCAGCACTGAGCAACAGGGTTTGCCAAAAGCTATTGGTAGACCATATCAGGTGTCACAACCTTTATAACTAGGAGGAAGACACACACAGGGCAAGAATCTTCAAATACTCAGTCACCGTTTGGTTTGAAACCTTCCTTTGCATTGGTATGATTTACATCCAGAAAGCAATAATAAATCCAGAAACTCAATTTAAAGACAAGAAGAACAGGAAGTGTTTTCCTATCACTTCTTCACAAGATGCGTTGAAATCATTAGGAGAGGAGAGATGCTGTGCATTTCACCAATGTAATCAGAAAGTTTTCCCACCCAAGAGAATGCGCACTCTTTAGCCAAATTCCTCCTTGCTCCACTTTTGCCCTTGCCTGATTCAGCCTAATGAAACATGCATATTTGGCCAACAGTGCTGACATTAATACCAATGTAAGTGTTAAAGGCCAATTTGAGAATATTAATAAACACTGCAGCACCCCACAAAGAAACAATTAAAGTTCTTGGGGAAAAAGAAAAAATCTTAGCAAGTTGCCTTCAGGAATTTATTGATTCCACTGAAATCTCACAAACTCTCAACACACATAGAACACAGTAAAGAGCCTTGCACAGAAGGCACCTTCAAAGTTGAGGTAGAATTGGACCCAACCTTGAAGGAAAGGTGCACCCCATTGCAGACAGCACTGTTGTTTTAAGAAAGGCACCCCAGTATAGCTTCATCTCCAGTTGTGTACCAGGATCCACATGCATGAAATCCAGCCATGAATAAAAACTGGCATCTGCTACTCTATACTCTGGGGGTTCGGGTGTCCTTACACTCAAGGCGTGCACTCTTAAAAAACAAAAGCAAAAACCATCCTACTCCGGACGTAAACCATCTTAAATTACTGAATATATTAAGATGGCAGTTCCAGCAAAAGCAAGACCTCGCCATGCAAAGACCAGCTGCCATTTAGAAAGGACTATATAAACTCTTTTAAGTATTCTCTTGGAATCATGTTCTTTCAGGTTCTTTCTCTGAGGTGGGATGTTTTGCGGTTTTAATATTTTACACTTAGTAACCAGGGCACATTTGCTGCAAAAGCAGCAGGCCATCCCTGCCCTCCTCCAGACCCACTTTTCACATACTGAGCTGTCAGAATGATAGCATGACTCCTTCCTACTACAGCCCACATCCCTGCCCCCCCCCCCCCCCNTTTCTTACTCTCTCAGGGCAAGTAAATCAAGCTGGATATAATAGCAGTTCAGTGAAGGTTTCACGATGAGCTTATTCCTCTTCATTAGCAGCAAGTGATGTGTTTGCTAATTTTATTGCTCACACATTAGTGAAATATGCATTTGGCTGGCATTACATTTACAATAACGCTATTTGTGTATCAAAGCATTTCTTTTCAGTTGCCACAGACACTGAGTGCTTCTCATTGCTCTTCCTTCTACTATAAAGATACATACATATTGAGTTATGCATAAAAAAGGATTTTTACAAATATTCACAGAGCTTGCAAATGATTTCTTAGCCAAACTGGGTACAAGAGACTTGTAAACTGGGTATTCAGATTCAGCAAGATGAGTTATGAGGTTTGCTGTCCAGGAATAAAGCCCCAAAGCACAGAAAAGAATTGTGTCACAGACTGGAAGAGCTTTTGTGCTGCCAAAGTCAGCCGTTCCCCAGAAAGTCACACGGTGCTGCAAATATGCAATGCTTTACTACTGTTTATTGCATTTCTCCATACTCAACTCTACAAATTGAATTTTGCATCTATTTCTGTTAACGGTGCCTCTGTCATTTTTACTGAGTGCCACCTACTTAAGGCATTACAAGTTTTCTTCTATTTCACAAGACTGTAACATTTAAACAGTGATACTCTTCTCCCCTCCTTTTCTCATAACTTTATATGGGTTTTTTTCAGTTTTAAATCACTAGAACTTTCAAGTGTTGTGTTAAAACCTCTTCTCCAAGACAAGAGAAATTCAAGTAAAAACAGTAAAATTAATTCGCCCATTCGTATTCAAGGTCAAATGCTAACATAATTTTCCAAACAAGGTTCAAGTGTATTCCTGATACGGCCTTTAGAAGTTTAGGAGAGTTTTGTCCCCCATAATTTTTCTTTGGGGAGTACTTTAATAGAACTATAAAACCTCCAGGATATCTGGTTGGAATGCATTACCACTGAACTGTTCTGTCCTTTGAGGATTTATACCTCAATGGGACCCCAACTGACATCAAGCAGTAATGCACAGTCAAAATGAAAAAAAATATATCTGAGAAATACAGCTCCATTGTGAGACAAATGAAGGCTACATCTCTCTCTGCCTCACTGTGCAGCACACCTCACGTGACTGAAGAAACATCTGGGTTTTATCTTGTGATTCCTAATATTTTTCAGTACAGACACATACACACACACGCAGAGTGCAAGTGTGCTGGGCAAGACAACTTGGCATATTTATTTTTCAAAGAGTAGGAAGATGTGGAACTTTTACATACGATGTAATTTTTTTTAGTTTGTTGGTATTTTTGAATTTTATGTATTAATTGTAACGCTAGCTTTCTTTTTTTACATTTTCATTCAAAAATATAAAAAACGCATTCAGCTTTTAACATTTTAAAATCAGTATGTACAACCTTGTAATACAATATACTCAAACTCTGCAACACTAGGGATCTCATTAGACATTTTTCCAGAAGTCTCCACACAGCACTTAGTTTCATTAACTCTATCAAATACACATGTATAACTACAGGTCCAAAAGTAAAAATTACTGAACACTACTGACTGCCAGTTAATGATTTTTAAGACTACAAAAATACCCCTTTGTACTAAATGCTTTATATGACTCCTAGTCACTGCAGCTTTCTGCAGTTGCAAGATAAAACTCTCAAGTCTACCAGTGCCAGAGGCAAAAAAGAAAAAGAGAAAGAAAAAAACCCAGCTGGATAAAATATCTTAAGGTCAGGCTTTTTACATGTAAAGCAGCCGCAGCAAAATTATTCACATTCTTAGCACATAGCTGACCGGGACAAGATTCCACAGAGAGGTAAACAATTCCCCCGAGAGAGAGCAGCTGCATCTTCCTCAGTNAGAAGCAGGAATAAAACCCAAGACTGCTTCTGCTCCATGGTAATGCTTCACACGGCCGCTCCTTTTGTGTGCTCAGTGAGAACAGAGAAGTCCAAATATGAATAAATAAATAAATAGAAATACAGACAGCTGGTAACACATTGATTGATGTCCTAGAGGAACCTTGTAAGCAGACACCCAAGTCCAGTTCAACATAGAAAAGTAGTGGGAGAAATATTAGATAATACTGAACAGAACTGAAAGGAACACAGTCACCCAGGTTTGCTTTTATTACACAATTATTTTCAAAATTATCTTTTGAAAGTATAAAGCCATTTCTTTCTAGTTTTCCACAATATCTCTCTTAAATTGCCCTTTGTTTATCTGGTACTTCCTTAGCAGTATCTTTCCTCAGTTCACTTCGACGTTATTTCTGTTGGCTACTGGCCCAGTGGCACACTTTAATAGTCAAGACACACAGTACTGAAGAAGCATCTTTCTTGCTCTGCTCCATTTATGTGCAAAGGCTGTGATATGAATTTTAGGTTGTTGTAAGAAAAGAAATCCTCTTGCAAGATCGTTCTCAATGCCACCCCCTTAACATCAGTATCTTCTCACAAACCTGCCATTAGCTATCAATTAAGTCAGCTGCAGCAACATGAAAAAAGACCATTTGTACTTTTCAGCATTCATAACTTAGTATTCACGTATTATCTTCCAGCTGCAAGCGTGTCGGCAGAAAACTACTTCCACTTTGTCCCTGGCTGCCTGTCACTGCTCCCTGTGCCCGAGGTATCACCTGCTTCCCCCTTGCCTGACCACACTGCAGTCTGCTCGCTGCCAGAGACAGCGGGGTTAGCCCAGGCCTGTGATTTAGCTGTTGAAGCTAACTCAGCTCATTTTGACCCAAGTGAGGTAGGGTTAACTCCAGCCAGCAGCTCAGCTGGGGCAGTAAGACCTGAGTGAGAGGAGGAGTAAGAAGAGACAGCACTGAGCAGATGGCAGTCTCTGGAGCACAGCTGGAAGGAGGAGAGCATGTTAGCGCAGGCTGAGCTTTCTCTTGGCATTTCCTCTGATGGTGGTTGACAGCCAAGGCAGCTGCCACCACTCTCAAATTCTCTGCTCCTTTCTGTGCCCCCCTGCTGTACCCCCCAATTGTGCTCGTGTCCCTCCCAAAAAGTTATTTTTAACCTGGATCAGTTCTCTGATCAGTCACCGTTCAGCTCCGCAAACACTGTGCTGGCACAGCTTTTCAGCTTTTGAACCAGGGAGGAACCAGTGGGAAGATGGTGGCTCTGGCAGCACCACTGAAAGCTGCTCTCCCGAAGCCCCAGCCCAGGAGTCTCTTCTTCCTTCACACCAACTTACAAATTTCCCAGGTGAATGAAATATGCTTGTGATATCTAAGACCACAAGGTTTTTCTTTTTTTTTTTTCTCTATGCTGTCTTAAGTAAGTTTTTAATTGCAGTATTTTGTGTGTCGGTGTCATATTAAGTTTAACAAGCTAATCCCTCTCTTATTTCTGCAGTTATCACCTAATATTTCAAGGCAACAACAGGACATTTTTCAGAAATACATTTGATCATCTTAAAAAGATATAGCCAAGGGGAAACAGTCTTACATGACAGGCTATAAATCAACATGTTAGACAAGTAATTTTAAACCACAGGAGGAAGAAAAAAAAAATCTCACTGTATCAAGCCAATAAAAACCCTGTAACACTGACTCTAAAAGATATTGGACCTATTCCATAACAACTATATTTCTTAGGAAAACACAGTATTTTGAACTCTAAAGAAGTCTGAACTTGATTAAACTGAAACAAAGGAGAGGGAGGAAAGTGGAGCAGAGGACATGATTCCACTCATCCTTCCTCCACAGCTGAAGTCTGAGGAGGAAGATTGAGAAGGCTCAAGCAGATAAAGAAACTGTTCCCTTGACCAAGTCACTCAGTGTTGACACATTTGCTTACTAGTTCCCAGTAATCTTGGCAGTGGATCAATGTTCCTCACCTCCCTCCTTCAAGCCTATACTCAAACTTTTAGGAGACTGTTGTTTTCCAACGCTCTCAACCCACGTCACTTGACAGGAGAACAACTGGCAATTGTTTTTCAGACTTCATTATTACTATTATTGTTGTTATTATTATTATTGTTATTATTACAGCACATGCTCAGTTGCATGAATACTATTCAAAGACAGCAGTCTTTCTTCTGCGATCTTTAAGGGTGCAAAATATTAATAAACCAATAAGAGACAAGTAATCACTTCTCTTCCTTGAAAAAAAAACATATTCTTAAAAGTAAGGTCTACAGCAAAATCACCCTGGGCAAAATTCTTCTCAAATATTTCAGATGCAGAATGAAACCTGGCCAGTGCTTCGGCAGGATAATACTAGGAGTAAGAAGCACAATACTACATGGAATGGAAGGGAGGCTTCTTAATTCAGAATCCCAGAAACTAAGACTCAGCAATATGCAGCAGTGCACTGGTGAATGTCTCCCTTTCTAGACGAAGTGAAAAAAGTAGAGTTTCTATGCACCTGTTCAACAAAGCTGCCAAAGGTGAGGAGATATGTCTGGTTAGGCAATCAAGTTCCAAGTTCCTAAATTTTCCCTAAGAGAATTGGGTGGAGACAGTACTCCTACTGGTTTCTAACCTGTGTGCGTGTTGCCAAGTACTGTTAAACAGATGTCATTGCATCACACCACCCTGCAGGTTCATGAGAATATCTGTGTTCAGACTCTTCAAGCATGACAAGCCCAAAACAAAGCTACGCTTCCATGGCAATGATACATGGAGACGGTCCCTGTATTTTGATTATCAAGTTCACGCTACACCAGTAAGCTTCAAGAGGTCATCTTGGAGTAATTTCTACAGCTCCAGAGAAACAGTCTTTCCTCACTTCTACTGTGTATGCATCTTACTTGGGCTCCTGTCTGTGTGCACACTGCCTTGGATAATGCTGTGAGATGCAGAACTACAGAGGCAATGGTTCGTAAACGGCAGTGTTTGGGAAGACACTCTGCTTCCAAGGTCAACATTCACTTCCTAAAACAAGCATTGCAACTGTCTATTCCTTTTCTCCAAGGCATCCATCAGCTCTTAAAATTGTTGACATTATGTTCAATTATTTTTAATCAAGCTTCCCAGTATCTGCCACTGCCTTCAGAGACTAATCACAGAGGTCAGCAATAAGAAAGCTTAGAAGTATGTGTATATATATACACACATATAGAATTATGCATGAAAACCTGAATTAGGCAATTTTTTTCCCACCACTGAAGTCTGTAGGATTTATGTTCCACAACATGCAGTATCTGAGGTGCTGGAACTATCTGAAATACTGCCGTGCAAAGAAAACAGTAATATAGTCACAGTAGTTCCACATGCAGCCCATTACTTGAATGACTATGATTCTGGTACATCAATTTTAGTAGTCAGTTTTCATCTCTGCAAAAGGGTAGAGCTCAGAATCTAGAGCAGAAGTACCCTAACCTGCAACAATCTGGCAGCCTACATCTTAAATAGGATCTATATCCTAAATGCCAAATGAGCTTTCAATAAGTATTACAATGCTCCCATCTAAGCCATCTACCTGCCAAACAACTTCTGCATTCTTTCCAACGTGAAGCACGTGGGCTGGGGCATCCCACCAGCTGACTACTCATTTACTCCTGCTCCGAACATTTACCCACATTTTCAATACGATCTCAAGCTCGCCTCTTGAAGAGGAGAAGTAAGCAGACAGTCAGAATGACAGATACCTATGCGAACAATAAAAACACTAAATATCATTATCCTTTTATCTTCTCTGTGCTGCAACCTTCCTACATCCCCACCCTATGAACACCAGTTCAGGTTGTAATGTCTTCTGGGTAGAGACCTCATTTTTTTTGCAATAATGTTGCACGACACAACTTTACTGCAATGCCAATGTAACAGTGGCTTTATATTTGATTATCACTGTAACGGAGCAATGCAAATGCGAAACCCAAAGTGAACAGTAAAACCCTTGTTAGCAATTTATACTAGTAACATGATCTGTACCACAACAAGCTTTTCCCAGTTTCTAACATATAGGTCACAGACCAAAGATCCTGTTCTGCCAGGAAAGGTACCATCATGTTTTCTTATAATATTACAAATGCTTGGAGAACTCTATGGACACCAACATCATAATTTAGAGAAAAAAGAAGGAAACGAACAGGTACACTTCAAATTACAGGAATATCTTAACTGGTTATTAATTATCACATATAGCTGGGTTTAACTGTCCATGTAATCTGAAATCCAAGCTACCGATATTAAATGGATTTGAACAGATTTCCATTTAAGGTCAAAATCTGTGCCAAAACGTAAGTCTAAGTAAATGGACTTAGCATGTGCGTGTACTGGTAGAACAGGAGGACCCTTTTACTGCTCAAAATAAGCAGTGAGCTCTGGCCTGATGAAATCAATAGGAATTCTACTGCTGATTTCAATGACAACAGAATTTCAGACCAGAATCTTCATCTTCCAGCATGGTGGGGCTGGGGATACAGTCCCAGTCTAGATATGCACAGTTGATCTGCAATCCCAAACACACAACTCCCAGCTTTCTCATCTCACTGCATTCTGCACAGCAGTGCTCAGAGAACAGAGCCAAATTCTACCAGAAACTCAGACTGTGCAGGCTCTTCACGTTTCGTCTTCTGACCCTAGCATCCACGGGACCCTCTGTTGTTGCAGGTGGGGTCTGAGGAAGGAGAACGCTGTTACTCAGAAGCTGATGAAATGAAAAGGCCNCGCAGCTCAGTGCATTCCACTGCACTTTGTCACGCTTCCCTAAACGATAGTATGCCAAAAATGACTAGCTTTAACAGTTCTCTGGTGAATAAAAGACTTTTGCAACTCTGAAACAGAGCTGAGTTTTTAATTCATGTTAAATCTGCTTTTCTGTTCTGAAGGAACGTTTTTAATGCTGCCTGTAATTCCCCTTCTGTGCTTTTTTCTTACTTCTGTAGTGACTTTTTTGAAGATAAAGGGAAAATTCAAGCTGACTGTTTTTTAAAGAGACCTCTAAAATATGCCTGAAGGAAGTAAAAATATGAACTAGCAAAATACAAAGATGAAAAAGATCCACATCATGTTCATATAAATCTAGAAATACATGGCAATAAGCCCGAAGCCTCACAAAACAGCTACCATAGAGAACAAAATCCAAAGTACAGCTGGACTATCTAAACAAGCACAGAGCAAGATTATCCAAGATTTGCACATTTACTGTTTATTTACTCAGTACCCAACTGAGCACAATCTTGTGGAATAATACAGACTGCTCCTGCAAACATCCCTTCTACTCTGATACTCTAAGCACTTGTAGTTATAGACTATGCCCTAAGAAACTTTCCTTTCTAATCTTTTATTTAAAACCTATGCCTACAATTACCAAAAGAACACAATTATGAGAAAACTGTAAAACTAACGTAAGTACTTAATAGAGTAAAGTGCTCATTATGTCAAGGCTTGGCTCCTCTCCACAGCAGAAGAATACCAGCATGTTGCATGTGCACCCAAAATAGGGATGGATCCCACTTCTCTCCAAGCCAGTTAGCTTTGCTCAGCACATCAAGAACTGTTGCCGGCTCCAGCCCATTTTTGGAACAGAGGGTTCCACTATCCAACCCCATCTCCAGGCTGACCTGGAAACATGCCTGCCCCGATTGCTACTCGCGTATGGAAATAATAAAGCTATTTTTACATGAAAAGCAAATCTTTTATTTTCCCAAAAGCAAGAACAGCCATCGCAAAAGCATTGAAGCCAGGCATTTAGAATAGAGGAGGGTGTTACCTACAAGTACAAAAAGCAATTAAGCCTTGAGAACAGAGCATGTGGGCAGGATGAGGGTTAAGCATGACTTTATACAGCAAGCACACAAAAAACACTGAAAAGAGGGAAGTGGGGAGGAGGAAAGCAAGGAAACCTAGGGCTTTTAAATTCAACAGGCTGGGAAGGGGGGGAAGACACCTCTCCTCTGCAGTGCCTGCCAGCTAGAGCAAGCAGCAGGCACTCACTGTTGGGGAGCACTGCTGGGAATCCCATGCTGCTTTCCCTGGTGTGCAGGGAGCAGCTCTGTCTCAGGCTGCTGCTTCTTCCACACTGCAGAGCTGAAGAAAAGGACTTTCCTAACACCTGAACACAAGCCCTCACTGAACATGCGCTGGCTTCGGTCATGCAGGCGGCTTGAGGGCTGAGAGACCAAAACAGCACTTCAGTGCACACAATTAGGATTTTCATCCTCAAAAACTACATTCCATTTTCAAGGCAGATACTTTATTACCACTAATGTCCTCCAGTTAAAACAACTAGTTTGCTACTAATGGCTGAACTCAGCACTTCCAGCTCTGTGACCTGATTGCCTTTCTCCCCAAGTAAATGCCAAACATCATCCTCTCTGCTCACACATCCAGTTCCTGCTTTTTAGCAGGGGTTTCATCCTTGTTATGCTTCCCATTTGCCCTCATGATTGTCAGTTATCACTTTCCTGTCAGAGTAATCATCAGTAGTTGATAAACTATCCCAAATTCCCAGACTGGGAAACCACAAAACTACCATGTGAAAGTGGCAAAAAAATCCAGATCTATGGTCTAGTGGCAGGGTTTTCCCCAAATTCATGGACTCAAAACTTTGTGCGCAAAGAGGGTTGATGGTGCCCTGCAAGTTTGACTCAGGGTTTTGCCTAGTGCTAGGCAATGGTCCTATTTCAAGGTAATGGGAAAGAGGAAGAGAAGGAAGTTCTATGCACAGCTGATAGTAAGACAACTGGCCTCCCCTAGATGGTCCACTAATGCTACAGCTGCTGTTGCTTGGTTCATGTAGGGCAGGGTGATGACTGAGTTCAAACTCCAGAAGACAGTGGTGAACTTGGGAGCACAAACCCTCCTCCACAAGGCAAGAGGAAAAAAATGGCTCTTCACAAAAAAAACAAGGAATCCTGTTAAACACAAAGCACTGCTATTTGCCCAAAATAGCGTTCCTGGAGATGCTGAACACATAGCAGGACGTTCTGACCTTCTCAGGAATCTGGAAGCAGGCAACTCTGCCTCCAACACAGGAGCTCTGCCACAGACTGTGCTGAATCTCAGACTCTCCTTTACCTCCTAAGCAGAGGTGTTCCAGGCTCAGAAGGCAACAGCTTCTTCCTGGCAGTAAATCTGAGCACCCATTTCTGCATAAGTATAGACCAGGGCCTGCAACAGCAAGTTCTCAACCTCCAGCAGTTTCTAACGCTTATGAACCACAGGGAAGTTCCTGGAAAAGTGGAACTGATTTGTTACAGAAGGTTTTACAGCACCAAAGTAGCAGAGAAAAATACTTTTTCTAGGTTACTTTCATGTGGCTAAACACCCTGAAGGTTCACTTCTCAGTAAACAGAGAGATGGGGGGTGGCGGGAGGCACACCAACGCAAATGAAAATTCTTGTGGCTTGCTTTTGAATTTGCTGGCACTTCCCAGTGAGGTCCTGCTTTTGTAGTATGGGGAGCTGGCTCGCCACGTGCCCTGGCAGAGACTGATGACTTTTGCCCACTTGTAAACTCCAAAGCTCTAGGTCTTTGATTTGCCCTGTTGAGCATTGCACCAACACCTTCTCCCCACCGCTTGTGTGACTACACCACCACACGTTTCACAGGTTCTTCATAAAACACCTTCAAGAAAGCATTCGATGAACTTAGTGCTTGCATTAGACAACATAATAAAAAGATTTTCAGAATGGGAGGGATGGCCAAGGTACAAGAAACGATCACAGGAAGGAGATGGAAGTGAGTTTCCAGCACAGCAATTGCTGGAGCACTTGAAAGAAAAAGAGGAATTCCAACCTGCTCCAGCACACAGCCAGCTGGTCACTGCAATGTCTGGGCAGCACACGTTACACAGGCAATCAGGGAATCATCAAAAAGCACAATCAAGAAACTGCGCTGGACAATCAGAAAAAAACAGGCTCCAGCAAGGTGGAATGCACATCTCTGGAGAAAATTATTCATCACTTGTTTGGAGCCAGGACAAAAATAGCCCAATATGGAGTGGATTTGCCTTGATTCAAAGATCTCTGTCATATGGCCACAATTTTTTATATTTTTAATCAGGACAGCCAGAGATTTGTTTTGGTTTTGTAAACCAGGATACCCTGCACATATTAGTATTTCCAAGGTTCCAGTTACATTAATTAAATTAGATTTTATGCATCTTTATCAGGCTGATGTCTGGCAGGAAGGTGCCATGAACATGGTGACTGTGGCAAAACTGGAAGAAAACGAATGGGACAGGTGGCTAGTTTAAGCACAGACTACAGGGTCCTGACACTAAATGGAAGAAAAGATGCAGAAATGAAAATATATGGGGTGCGCTGTCAAAGTCACATTACAGTTGCATCTATAGTTCTTTAGGATGTCACATCAAATCTAAAAAAAAAAAAAAAAAAGAGGTTGAAGTCTATAAAAGAATTCTTTCTTAACAGTTTGCAATTAGTAAAAAAGATAATAATTCATTTAGGGTATTCAGAGGCACATGGAGAAAAGCATGTAGGAGGTGTTGAATATTAGTCATTCAAACCAACGGAGCAGAAAAAACAATGCAATAGCACAACAGGTAAAGGAAGGTACAGACTTGAATAGCCTTGAAGATATTTAAGAGTTGATACAGTGGAAGCACAAAACGAACAGGGAGAGAAGGAAGCTGCAGAGCAGCAACGATAATCTCTGAGTCTGTGCTGACATCTTCTTCTGTTTTGATATAATTCACATCCAATGGATTCATAATGGTGGCTAAAATCCAAACCTAACCATATGAAGACTTATGCAGCAGTAATTTTACACTGCTAGTTGTCCTGCTGAAGTCAATCTCTTCAAAGGGCAAGAACTTAACTATATTATCATCTAGTATCAGCAGTCTTCTTTCTAGCATTTTATGTATGTGAGGAGTAATACACTGTATCTTTGCATGCTTTGGATGAAATGAGTAACTTACACATCATGCATTAGAGTAACAGGATACAGAAAACAGTTGCAAAATGCTAGGTCATTCAAGCAATCTACATTTAAATCTCAACATACTTACATTGCTTATATTTCTCTAAATGCACACAGGACTATGTGTTGCACTAACAGTTTCACATACGCACACATACACTGATAAAAATAAAGACAAAGCAGCATAGAACATAGTTATTTTCACAGGCTGTCCCTGCCCTAGCCGTTACCTGATTCACAAAGTTATGGGTACACAGCATTCTTTGGCTTCAGTGTTCTGAAAATTACCTGACCTAGAAATAATTTTTTTAAAAGTATTTTCGCGTCCTCTCCTCTTCTCTTCATCCTTCGCTTCCCTAGGGAAATATTTTTAATTGCCTGGATTCAGTTAAAATGAAGAGCACAAGTTTCTCATCAGGAAAACCCCATGTCTTACACTGCAGGGAAGCAGAACACAGCCTCGAACATTAGAGTCTTGTTTACTTAGACTGAAAAAGAAATCTTCAGTACAGTACCAGATCCTATAGATTAAGTTCTCTGCAAACAGCTGGTTCCATGCAAACACTACGGTTGTCATTATACACATATGCACACATGCATCTCTTGGATGAAATCTAATTTCTACATGTCAATTTGTACATAAGAAGTTTCTTGTGAACTGCCAGTGACAGTCCACATGGCAGGACAAGACCATTAGAACAACACCAGTTTTGCTGTGCTACAACCATAGCTGGGTGAACCCATTAAGATCAGAGCTGACAGAACTACCTCAGTAGAAGCCACACGGTATCAGGGAAGACACATCAGCTGCCAAGTAACACGAAGTCAAAAATACTCCAGCAGCAACAGTATTTTGGGTGACCAGCAGCAGATGTGTAGAGCTGGCAGACAGCAAAGAGTTTGACTGGTTGACTTTCACCAGGCTTTTATTTAAGCATCTTCTGAAGATAGGAAATTAGGATCCCTCTCAAGTCTGGACAACATGAGCCTGCAGCTGCTATGGTAGGATAACACCAAAGACCACAACGCCACAGCAACTTCAGCCTCTATTTTGGTAATCAGAGGCATTTTAAAATTTTATTTTTTTCCAAAAAGCTAGGGAACGATGAAAACCTAGAAATAAGGACTAGCATTTTCCACTCTAAACAACATAAAAATGCCAGATCAAAGCTACGCTCACGGTTAGGTTATGAACAGAAGCAGAAAGAGTGAAAAAAGTTGAATGTATTTCACATGGTGTGCACATGACTTATATAAGGATGAAGCCCAAGTTAACACAAACATCTGTAGCTTTAAGCAAACAGACAGGGTGTCTGTCCCTCCTTGATTTTACTAGAGTACTGCATTTGTTCCAGCAGTACCTGATTGTAAAACACCTACTCTAGAGTTACTATATCCATAGTGATGCAGCTTGCAATCTAGCCAGAATTCTTTCCTAAGTCAAATAAAGGAAAACCCAGGCCTGCCCAGCTGTTTGTTAAGATAGATTGGAAAAAAAAAAAGGGGGGGGGGGAATAAAAAATGAAATGGGGCAGAATTAATGAAAAGACCCACTAAATGAGAAAAACAGCAGCTGCCATCACCAGAAAACCTCGACTTGAAGGTCTCTTTCATGTCTTCTCCTTGTCTACTTTAGCTAGCATTGTACACACACATTTGCAAGGCAGAGACATCCAGTACCCAAAGAACAAAGACTACATGTACTGGAGCCTGATTTATGATAGGTTGGGGGGATACACAGACAACACATACGGGACATGGACATTCTACAGGAGTCACCACCGCCACAAGCAGCTGCTGAGCAGGATTTGAATGCTGGGCCCAAGGGAGCACCAACAAGCTGTGGTCTGCTTGAGAGTGACATGATCAATGTCATAACCAAAAAGCACTTTTGCTGTGTTTTGTAGTGCACAACCATTCACCTTCAGAGCAACAGTGGTGTGATCCTCAGTCCCTGCCTCCTGGGCATGACCACATTGGTTGCTGTTTCTCCTTCTAACAGTGGTCTGGTAAGAATTCAGCCAGCATCTTGAATACTTCCAGAAAACAGACACACAGTTGTAATACCGCCATGCTTTCAGAAAATGCAGTCACAGTAACTTCATTTTGCCCTTGGGCAAATATGACAGTATCTGGCAATGATATTTTATAAATAAAATGGAAGAAAAAGTAGTTTAGTTCCCTTCAGTTTATCAGATTATATTATGCAACTGAATGCCTGGCTACACTGTTGTAATTTAAATTACTATAAACTCAAGTACCTGGTGACAGTATTAGTGTTTCTACAAAGGGTAGAGATGAAATTCCTCATTTTTTTTTCTTCCTGTTAACTTAAGTTTCAGTTCTGCTGATCAACTAATTTCAAAATGTCTGCAAAGTATTTTTTGTCGGTGCAGCAAGAAAATAAAGTGAGGAAAAAGGACTGCCATTGTAAGTTACTCTATGTATATTTAGCCATGCTTTTGGAAAAAAAAATATTTAAAAAACTAATAACAAAAAACTCACTCCACCCAAGTATGGCACATACCTGTATATCACATAAGAAGTAGTCATGGATTTTTATTTGCATTCTACTGATATTCAATTAGCAGCTTTAACATAAGCTTTCATTTAGTTTAGCAACTACCAGAAAAGCATTTCTAGGTTGAAGTAAATGAGTTCTAAATGCACATCCTGGATTACCTCTAAAGACTGTAGCATGCAAATGCCTTGCATCCAGTCCTTCTACTGAAATCTCCATAAGTTTAAAAGCATCATTCAATTTTTTTGAGAAAAAAAAATAAAAACAATACAGAAACACAACCAAAAAAACCACCCCACACACGCTCCCATGCAGAGATGCAATTTTTCAGTCTCAGCATAAAATCACATTGGTTCCTCTCAGATACAAGCTGAAAAGAACAGCAGAGATTTAGGCTGAGAACAACAAAAAAATGCAAAAGGAACAGTTACACCCTACTACTATTGTGATATCAGCTTCCTGTTATAATAATGGCAATCTTCACTTTTGGTCACAGGGTTTTTTTTATTCAGAGACTGAAGTTAATGCTTATGCAGAATTTTTAGTGACTGTGATAAAGCCATTTCCTTTTTCTTTAGAAAAAATAATCCATAGCTCAACCTTCTCCTGGCAATTAAATTTTCATAAATACAATTTAAGTATCCACTGCAAGTTAATCCTGCACCCTGTTACAGCAATTTTAGACTTCCAAATTACCTCACAAGCTTCTAGAATGATTATCTGACATGAGGAATTAGGGAAGCATTAGTTTAACATAACTCAAGATTCACATTTATCTGCAGCTGAACTCTGGGATCTGATTCCTGCTCTGTCATTTCAAACAATTCTGCTACCAAGATGCAATTTATTCTATAGGTTGCCAAAGAAGAAAGGGCAGGGTTTAAAACACACTGCAGTCTTGTTCAGTGCCGTATTACTGCCCAGCTGCCAAGAAGCCACATCTTGTCATGCGAAGGAGCACATGCAATCACCTACCACTGTGAAAATGCAAGGGAAGACACAAAATTCTTTCCTTTCTTCTGCAGCACAAGAGCATACTCTAAGCCACACTCACACAGAACAAATCCAAGAGCACATTCCCAAATATATTTCAGGAACTGCATCATGACACAGAGGATTTAAGTATATTCACTAGGACAGCATCATCAAGGAATGACAGCAACATAGGAAGACTGGAGACAAGAGAAATGGGATAGAATAGAGAAATGTCAGCAGGTATCAGCTCAGGCGCAGTCCTCATCTCTTGTTTTCAGACCCTGGAAAGCTATGATTCACTTTTTTTTCTGAAGCAGCCAAAAACTGAAATTACTTAAGGGGCTAACTTTAGGTGTGCTGGTGGGTGCCTTGATGAAGGAACACTGGATGATACTAGAAACTTCTCAGAAATGAGAAAAAAGGTTGAAACCAAAAAGGGAGGTTAGAGAGAAAAGAAAAAAAGTATAGGAAAGGGTTATGAAACAAGCTCTCAACACAGCTAGCAAATAGAAGACAGACTGAACACCCTACCTTAAAATGAGGGAGGCAAACGAACACACAAGAGACTATTGGCCTGAATTACCAAATCTACTTCACTTGCTAAAATAAAATCCTTCTCCTGAATTCAGTAGTGACTGCCCTCATTTGAAGGCCCCTATTTTCGCCTTATAACCCAAGAATACTTACTTCTTCCTGGCCTGCAACATAGCTTGTAATGACTCTTGTCACCTTTAACATATGTCCCACAGAATAACCTAGGCAATCTAACAGCTCATTCTGTAGCCTTTTTTCATCAACAAAACAATCTGGACCCAAACCACACAGATGATGACTAAGATGTTCATCCTGGAGGTTCTGGTACATAGCTGAGCAAGCAGAACTCTTAACACAGGTAAAGCTTACCCAATCAAAAGACAAAATTTTGTTATGGGACAGGCCAACGTTATAAAATTAATTCCCCAAAGTTTGCTGCCCTTCACCTTGAAGGCAAGCTGTCTTTTTAGAGTTGTATATACATCACAACAGATATTTTCCTACAAGCAAAACTCCAACCATGCACTGTGTGTTATCAGAACAAAGTTTTGCATTGCATCTGCTTCCTCTCATTGCTCCAATGATAGGATGAAAAAGTCATACTGTGAACAAGCATGACTAAAACCCTATAGATAAAAGAAAAAACAGAATACTAATTCCACATGCAAAACATAAAAAGGACTTTCTGCCCAAGCACTATTTGGCATAGTAGAAATCTCCCTGTTTACACAATTGCAAATATTTGTTCAAACTGAGATAAATACTGTATTCCCCATTCTCAGAGTTTCGCAAAATCAAGCAGTAGTTCCAAAATCGGGGTAGAATCTTTGCCAAATGGATTAAATAAAAAGGATGTCATCCATGATGAAGAGATCAAAAGAATCCTGAAATGCAAGAAGGAAGAACTAAAAAACCAAAACAAAATCCCCAAACCACCCCACTTCTACAAAGTGAATTCCACGAACTCAGTGCAACACAGATGACAAGATGGTGAGCTTGATATTCTTAGGCACATTACAGTACCCACAAACACCATTCCAGTTCCTTGAAAGACACTATAATTAGTGTCCAAAGGACAGATCTTCCCCTTCGGAATGTTCTGATATTGGCACAGGTGGGGTGTACATGTTTTATTACAGAGTTATTTATAAAAGCCTCTGGAAAAAATGAAGCATAAGAACTTCCCCACTTCACATATTCACATAGTTATTCAGCGTATAGTACATGATGCATGTTACTGAAGGTACATAGCCTGTGGAAAATCCTAAAACATAATTTTTTCTTAAAAATAGCTGCCCAAACAAACCATGTCTAGAAATCTTCACCCAGAAAAGGCACCCTTGATCAGAGAAAAGAAGTTCGCTTGGTGGGGGGAGTGACAAGTGCGTAACATTCCACAGTTCATCTAGAACTGCTGCAGCCCACTCTAAATTACAATGTCAGTGGCTGTTTATGCTCTAAGGAAGTACAGTAAGTACAGTACAGCCCATTCAGGTTGCTGGAATGTCACTGATCATATGCTCAATTACATCTATTCATTAGAAAAATTCAATCCACAACAGCAGCTGCATTTATCACCACACCCCAAACACCATCCAGTTGCCCCAGGTGATTCCAGTGGTTTACCAGCCCGCAGGACAGATGCTCCACGTTCTTGTCCCTCTGCAGTGACTGCAAGTCACACTTCCAAGCCCAAATAGTTGTATTTACTAAAGAACAGTATGCTAGCAGTATACTAGTAGTAGTTTTGGCTTCAAGCTTTTGCAACAGAAAAGGTCCAGCCTTTTGCAGTCATGTTCTACAAGTTTCAAAACAATTTATGTTGCACTAATTATTTTTGATTGAGACTTGCTGAATAATTACTGTTGAAAAGATGACTTAAGCAAACAACAGACAAGTTACTCCATTTGTTTGAGAAGAACTATGACTAATTATGTGTGTAATTCTGTTTTGTATCTCAAAAAAAAAAAAAAGGGTGTAATCCTGGCTTCTTTCAGGTTAATTTCGAGGGGGACAGATTTCACTACAAAATCATTAGGTTCACAATAACTGAAAACAAATCTTTGTGAGAATAGGTGGGTCATTTAAAAGGACACTGTCAACTTCCTAATAAATTAAAAAAATTGTCTTCACCTGTAACACCTATGATGATTGTAAATATAAAATTCTTGTGGTTTTGTTACTTCATGAATTACACTGTGTTTTATATACTCGTTAAGTTTACTAACCAGTTTATAAACAATTTCCTGTCTGTGTCCTTCATAGAGCAAGAATAAAATAATAAAATGTTATAATGTTTGCTTTTTTTTAATTAAACGAATTTAATCTTAAAACGTAGTCACTTAGGCAGAACAGGGAGCTATGAACACTACCTTTATGTTACCTAATAGGCAATATCTCTTGTAGTACGTAAAATGGTTGTTGTTAAAATCTAACCATGCTACAGATATGCTAAATGAGTGGAGCTAATAACAGTAATAAATAGAAGTATCATTCCTCTAAAGCTGAGGGCCTCTAAAATTTATACTTCTTCCTTCTTAATTGTCATTGCTCCCCTTCACTCCTCCGAAAATCCTTACTGTGGCCCAATAAACATACTGAAGAATGCTGATCCTTGCATAGTGTCCACCAGAACAGATTACCCACAAGGTTAGGATTACTTTCCAGTATTCCCCCTAGAACACCAAAAAGCATCAGCCCAAATCCAACTTGAAAATGGAGTTCACATAAGATCAAACTGAATAGTGTTATAGCTATCTATTCATTCTTCACTATTTCCTAGAACATCCATGATTAGAGCTTCTTACGACAAGCTGCCAACTGCAGGACACTTGCAGCCACTGAACAGCCGATTAGTGTACCATGAAGCAGCATCAGGAGGTGTAAGTTCTTGTACTCTGCAGGCTTGCTGTAGGGGAAGGCTCAAGTAGACCATTCGCTGTTCATGGAGTGAAATCCTTAACCACTAAACATTTGCTCCTGGCATTCGTGGGGGGCTTCAATGCCTATTTACCAACTTCACACTAGCATTTGGTCCACAGGTAAATAAAGAATAAAGTTTCTTTCCCCAAAGAAACTGAAGGTGACTTCACTTTGTTAAATCAGAGATCTGCTAGCTGCCTACAGGACTACAGAAGATGCCCATGCAGTAGGCATTTAAAGGCTTTGATTCACAAGCAGTGACAGGGTAGCTTGGGATGGCTGATTTACTGCACATCACACTCTGAAACAGTTCAGCATTTGATTCAAAGCAGTTCAGGCACCAGGAGGAAAGGAGAATCCAGAGGTAGTAATCAGGTCGGTCACCCTACACCATACCATCCCTAGGGCCAGATACCTTTCACACCGTCTCAAGAAGCTCCATTCATTCACAACCTTCCAGGACAGCCAACCTTCATATGGCCAGGACCCGCATTAGGAAACCTAGCATTTTTAGCCACAGGACTCCAGTTTTGGAACCCCTATCTGGACTCTAGCCAAATGTGATGCTGCTTATCCTTAGGTCTGAACACCAAACACACCGAACTGGTAGGCCAAATAACATTGTCTCCAGGCAACAAGTCACAGCTAGGGATAAAAACTAAATGTGAGGATGGAAGGATCATGGCCAGTGAGGAAAAGAAACACACCAACCAAAAATGCGCTGCGAAATTTAAGGTGGTAGCAAAAATCTCCACATCAGAGTCAGAACTGGGCTCATTCTCAGTGCTCTATAAGAAGCAGTACCATTGTATGAACATTGATGTCAGAACAGTTAAAGATATTAAAAACTTCACATATATACTGCATTACACTGCCTTTAATACCAAGACATTTTAACAGGTGCTCAGGTATTTCTGTTTTATACATTGGCTTAACATTTCTGTGCTGTAGTGTGCTCAAAGTACTTTCCAAGATTTCAGTCCAACAAGCCTGTTCTGTGTGTGAACGATTTGTCTATGTAACCTACCAAATGCACATGTCCAATCCAGAATCCAGCTGTGCTCATTTAACCTTGGCTCATATGCACAGGGAGTGTTCTCATCCTAAACAGCTAGAGAAATTTAGAGGGTAGAGTTCTAAAAAAACCACAGTGTTTTCACGGCATGCTTAAGATCGGAGAAAATCCTTGGTTCCTCCAGTAAAATAATTCAGTACAGCATCTTAGTTCACTGGACGACTAGGAGGTGTTCAGTTGTACTGCAACACTTCTCATTGGATCTGTAATCTACTCTAGCTCCGATCATCTCACATAGCGTAAACTGTTTGGAATACAAACAGCACTAATTAATGTCTATATAGCTCCACAGAAATGCAGACTGTTTATAATAATGCCTGATGTTAGCATTGTTATACAGATTCTGAACATGGTCTAGGAGAGTCAAGAGACTCACAGTCTGCCATGAGTGAATGGAGGTTAAATTTTGAAACCAAGGAAATGCCACTGAAAACATTTTGGGTTTAAATCTCTCCAATTTATAACAAGGACTATAAATGGAAATGTTTCAGCTTGTCAACAACTGCCATTTGATCATGAGAAAAAAGTTGTTTCTACAGCAATCAGAACCTGAACCCAAAAAGAGCACTTCATCTCTGAAAAGCAAAATTTTGAACTATTCCTGGACAGAGGTGAAAGTCAATACCAACACTGGAAGCACATATAAGATGAATGCAGATCAACACAGAAAGACCATGTTTTGCACCAGGTGAATAGTCTTTGAATTAAGAACACGTTCTAGCATCAATCTTGGCATGACAAAAAGTAAGCACCTCCATGCCAAGTCCCTTATCTGAGTCAGGGCTACCACCTCCCAACAGAAGCAGAGAAGGTGAGGAAGAAAACTAACTACTGCTGCTTGCTGAGCATCCCGCCAGTTCCACCTGCTTCTTTCAAACAGCAAGTGACCTTCTTCAAAGACCATATACTGTCTCTGTTATTTCTTCTAGTTACTTCTGAAAGTAAACTGAGCTTAGATGTGCTAAACTAAATTCCACCCTATTACTCATAGCTAAGGCTTGTTCCAGTATTTAGGGGAAAAAAAGAAGAAAAAAAAGAACGAAAAAGAAGACAAAAAAGACAAGGAAGAAAAGAAAAGAAAAAAAAAGACAAGCTACTCTGTTCAGCCTTCTACATCAACTGGAGAAATCATAAGAGAATCCTAGAGGTCACCATGACCATCTTTAACATGAGTTAACCCCATACTAGGCACATCTCTCAACAGCAAGTCCATCTACTCTGCTAGTCGTACAGCAACGCGACTGCCAGAAGAATCGGTGCCTCCTGTCAACTGGCAAGCTTGTTAACTTCCATCAAAATCCTTTCTTCAGTGCTGAGTATGAACATGTTTTGAAGGCAGTAACAATCCCCCTCCAAAGTCATACATACCTGATCACAACCTGCATTCACCAGTTCCTGGAGCATCTGCCTATTCACTTCAACAGCTGCTGTAGTACTTGACTCATTAGCAAAAGGCAGCAAAGAATATCTGATTTCTCGCAGAGCTTTCTGGTATGGTCCAAACTTAGGCGTTTGTCTCATCTGCTGCTGCCTTGCAGCATCCTTCCCTATTAAAATCTTAGGGTCCAGAGAAGTTTCACTGCCTGGTCCAACAGGTAGTCCCTGACCTGAAGATTTGGATGGTTGCTTTAAACCTTCTCTGATCTCTTGTAACCTTTGTCTGCTGTTTCCAGAATATGTTGTAGCAGGAAAAGTCTTTGGCCTCATTGTTAATCCAGTTTTCTCTGAGCATAAATACAGCTTTATTCTTAGGTTTTTTAAATTACTATATTTCGAAAAAGTGTCAATTGATGGTATCAATTTCTTGTAAACATAATCCTTTGGAGAGAAAAAGAAAAGGCAAAATTCTCAAGAAGTTTCTGCCAATGTTTTACTTCAGCTCACGATCTTCACGTTTTCTACAGAAAATGAAAATCCTTGGAATCATCATTTTGCAGACTGACAGTGTCTGAAACAAAAGAAAATAGAAAGTACATGCAATTAAGTTGATATTGTAAATGCCTCTGAAGGGACAGCATGACAATTAATCAAGTGCAAGTGAATCAGTTTAACCTATTAAGCTGTCACAGCTGGATTCCCTTTAATGATTTTCACTTTATCTGCTTGCAAGAACAGGATTCCAAAAGCCTTTCTCAACATAATCAATAAATAATCCAATTTTCTTTAAAGTTTCATTTTCAAAATAAATGAAAATAAAACCCTTAGAAACTACAATGTTTAAGAATTTTACAGTACCCAACTGCAGCAAGTTTCCCACCCAATTGCATAACCAAATCCTGGACAAGCCTATCCTATTTCATAATTAGGGAAGAGTATGCTCATGAAATGTTTTTCCCCCACTTAAGATTTTGTTTGTTTTACACTAGCTGAGCTCAGTTTCAGAAGTTTATGAAAAAGATTTATAATGGAAATATTGATGACTCTAACCATAGCAACTTCTAGTATTTCAATAACAAAGTGAATAACAGAACACAAGATATTTTGCCTTTCCACATGAGTATCTTAGCAAAGCCTGAAGGTAAGAATTCTCCCCAGAACTGAAAGGAGGATGGGGGGGGAGGGGGGAAGGAGGGGGTTATATATTTCATTAGTTGTGCCTTGTAAGGAAGAAAGAAAAGAGAGGTAGATGGAGCTACTCAGTAACAGCAGAAGAGGCAGAACCAGCACAGTTAGCATCTCAACACAGAAAAGACTTTGAGACAGCTTTATGCACCTCTTCCAACATGCAGCAGAGAAGAACTATGCAGCATAGCCGAGCTACTGTGCAACTTGCCATCTCCGTGCAGCATGAAGTTACAAGAAGAATTCTACCTTAACTAAGTCTTTGTACCATCACCATAACAGAAATATTAAATAATGGTGCATTTGGAAGCGGATTAAAAAGATAGCTTAATCAGAAATGTCACCTTGCTATTGATGCTGCTTACACAAGTTTGCTTCTGCTGCTGATATTAGCACTTGCAAAGTGACTCCTGAATGGTGCTCAAGCCACTTGGTTGGGAAGGTTAGAATTCTGTTGTTTCCAAATCACAAATACAGAAGATGGTAACACACTGCATGTTCCTCTCAGTCACTCAAAGTTGACTGGACTTGTTGAGGGGTTTTTGGGGTTTTGTTTGGTTGGTTTGGGTTGTTTGGGTTTTGTTTGTTTGTTTTTTGTTTTTGGTTTTGGGGTTTTTTTTACACAGCACTTCACTTCCGATCATAGCACATTTTGGAAAGTTTGTCCAGAAAGTATTGCTGTTTATTTTCACATGCTCATATCAAAACTCAACTCATTGCAACAACTCTTCCTGTGATCACTATATGATTTCCAACCAAAAACCACCACTTCCATACATTTACTGTCATTTCTCACTGCCAAGCAAACAGCTTACTACTGTGAAGGCCAAGAGAATCTGGGCAAATTCACCTCTGAAGTCCATCACCACTTCCTCATTAGTACAGAGTCCACTTCAAGCTTTCCTTTACAACCAAGGACTGAAATGCAACAGTGAAGTCAGACCTCTGACTCTCATGATGGTTCACCAGTTTGAAATGCAGGAGCACAGATTGAGAGTAATCCATATCAACCTCTTTTGCTAAGATTTAAATGCTCAGTTAACTAAAAGACACCTATAATGTATTCAAGGTCTTGAGCTCCTCCACTTGGTACTCTCTAAGGATATCCTGCAACCCTAACTCATACAGCACTGAGTGACATAAATGCCCACATGCACATTGGGTAGCGTCTGTCACTTGTTTTAAGGGAAGTGATAAAGCTGTTCATCTAGATTTTGATATTTCCACAAACAGATCAGGTATTAGTCAATAACAGATCAAGTTTTCATTGTTCTCAGTGAAGACAAAAGTAACTGAAGGATCCCAAGAAAATAATTTTTTTCTACTTAAGCAGAATATAGCAAGAGATAATACATAGCCTTGTTAAAAAAAAAAAAAACAACAACACAATAGTATGACAGCCTTTTTAGGATTACATCATAACTAGCTAGTGCTTAAAAGATACAGAGCAATTAATTGGTCTGTAACTGTCTTTCTCTTCCTGACAGCAGCAAGCACCATATGGCTGGGTTTAGGAATCTCGGTTGTTCTTCCTTTTCAGACCCTGTGCCAATCCTCAGGCCTGGGACATGCTGGAAATGCTTGCAACACCCCCCACCTTTTTGCAGCAAAGGACTGCCTTCCCACTTACACACATGCTTCACATAAAGAACTTTTGTGACCTTTAGCCTAAGCTCGAGTCTAATAATGCTAGGTCCAGCCAGCTGGCAACTTCCTCAGCTTACATTTACAATACTGCTAAATGAGAAAGAAATGTTGATCGTTTAGACAGTATGAATGAGACCAGCAACAACAGTAAGTACTGGAGGTAACTGCAAACATGTTTCATCTTTTGTAGAAGCGTTTTTTAACTACATATGTAAAATAAGCCAAGAAATTGGAACATTAAATATTACAGATAATAGAAGCTGCCTGCTTTTCAAAATCTTCCTGTGATTTGCATTTTTAGCAAAAAAATAGAAGGATTGTATGCTTTAAAAGATACATAGCGTGTCTAATTCTGTTTAAGCATTTTTGACTGTACATCTGGATTTGTGTAACTCCTTCTAATCTACACCTTGCCCACAGCATGAATGTATCAATAGCCTTCCTGCCATCATGAGAAATGATTTTTCAGAATTATTTTTGAGCTTCAAGCCATTCTGACTAAAAAAATCCTAAGTTTTTTTTTTTCCAAAGTGTTACATGTTCTGCACTAATTAGAAGCTTGTCCATTATCCTGAAGATATAATATTTCAAATAAGTGCAGCATTACTTTAATTACATCAACGTAGAACAATTTTTGAATAACTGATTATTTTTCTTCATTTGAGGAATACCAATAATTGCTGCTCTGAGAGCAAATAACCAACCACACTGAAATTATATGCCGATGTCTGTTGTCCCAGCAGCACTAGCTATTCGCTCTCCTGTTTCTTCATTCACCAACAGGCTGCACGTGCTAGTGGCTCTGTGGAGCTGGGACACAGGCAAGAAACTAAAGCTCAGTTGTGTTTCAAGAGCTAAGTCCCAAACCCCGAGCTGTTTCCCTGCAGGCACTGTGGTGAGCTGAACTAGTGATCACTGCGTAAGGAAGAAGTAAAAGTTTTAAGAAACAGTTACAACTGCCTTCCCTCCCTCAATTTGCAGGTATTGCTTTGGGTTTTTGAATAACAAATTCAAGGAAGCTGGGACTATCCACTTTGTACTGGAGGTCTAAGATTGTCCGGGGTAGAGGGGGTGTTGCAGGAATTTCATTATTATACAAACCCTGTGCCCCTTTGTAAGTGGTAGCACAGTGAAAGTGAAAAGAACTGAAGTGAGGACTTCCCCAAAATCATTCCTACTCTCCTTCCTCCTGCTAACAAAACTATCCCAAAGTAACTCTGTGCCCACATCCCACTGCCAACCATTAAGCACTGGCCCAATCCAGCGCTGTGGGAAACAGCTCACCTTCCCCGTCCCCAGACCACCAGTAGCCTGGACACTCCAAGTAAGCTTTTTTTTTTTTTTTTT
>VZSZ01002051.1:226674-277423 GCA_013398815.1 Ibidorhyncha struthersii
CCGCCCTCCGGTCCCCTCAGGGTGCCCTTCTTTAGGTTTACAGGCAGCTTGTGACACTCTTTCCCCTCATAACCCCCCGCCTCACCTCACAAAACACACCCCCCGCTGTGGCTTGAGGAGAGGGGTGGCTGAGGTGGTGAGGGGACAGCATCGCTTCCACTTCTTGAGGGGAAAAGGGCAGAGGTAGGCGGCTTGGAGGTGCCCGGCCACTTGCCGGCCGCCCCAAACTCATTTTCAGTGTGGGGTTTGGGGTGATCATCTTTTATTATTCTTCCTTCCACGCTGAACTAAAACCACGCATGCACAAAGTGGCAGGGCTATCGATGCCTATTTGGGCCCTTCTTCTGGGTGCTTTTTTTTCTTTTTTTTTGAACAGGGTTACTTATTTTTCATGTATTTTTTCACGTCAAGGGGGCTATGAGGTGGCGGAGGACGGCAGTCAGGGAATTCACATCTGGAACAAAAATGCAGACCCAAGCTGCAAAAGATTTTTGGATGCAAAGCTCATCTTCGACCTCGTTATGGATGGAGCTGGCTGGATCTGAGCCTGTTTTTCATGAAAGCAGGAATATTCTGATTTTAGATTTCTCTATGGTCTTTAATAAAGACAATTATGGTCTTTAATAAAGACAATTATCACTGAGAAATAATCCCCACACACTCAAGTGCAGCAATGTTTGGATCTGGGAGGCTGGCTCTCGCCCCCAGCATGACAGACAGACGCACTAGCCATAACTAGGAAATATTAATACAGAGTAAGAATAGTAAGAAAGTAAGCTTTCCTATATATATGCATATAACTTTAGATCATTAACATGGAAGAAGGCTGCAGTCCTGAAATAATACGTCAAAATTCTTCAAATCCTGTTGCAAAGCTGGGAGGTGCTCACTGTAGGGGTGCTCTGTTTGACAGGGAAAATGTCTGTCTTGCAAACGCTTAAGGCACATGGTTATCTTCAATCATGCGACTAGTCCCAGTGTCCTCAACAGGACCAAGAGCAAGTATAAAGAGAAGTCTGCACATAACTGCCTTTTCAGGATAGGAGCTATATTTACAGCCTTTTTGAAGCCATGGGGACTACTTTTGTAAGTAATATTACTCATGGACAGTCCTATCTAAGGATATTTCTCTGACGTTGTTTATCATAATCTTTTTTTTTTTTAAATGCCTTCCATGCAAGCTGTCAATAGTGCTTGTAAATTATGCTGGTTTGGGAGAAGTGACTGCCAACAGAGTGCTACATTTCATGAGAAAAATGGAGCCTGGTGCACAAAAATTGTTTAGCGTCTCATCTGAGGGCAGCCAGTTACTGTATATAAATTACTGTCGGAATTTCAACAGTGTCATTGACTGGAATATATTGCAGAGGAGGAGGAAACCTCTGACTCTGAGGAGCTAAAGAAACCCATTAGGTTCAGAGCAGATTCCAACGTCGGCAGAATATTGCAGGGTAATGTGGTTCATTTTGCAGTCTTCAAATACCTGCAAAACTGAAGTAAATTTTAAATGATATGACAGATGCAGCATGGCTTCATTTTCTGAATTACTGCTGTGCTTAACCGATGAAGCATAGCAACATGATTGCCCAAAACCAGAGATTGCTCAATGGCTTGAGACCTTTTCCCAACAAAGTTCAGGCTGGTTTAAAGGAACAGCATCAAGATAAAAATTGCTTACTCTGTGCTAATATACTCTTTCGTAAGATTTGGTTGTCATCCACATTCTTAAATCTAGGTAAAACAGATATTTTCATTTATTTTTCTCTTTCAGAACGGTTTGTTTTCCTTTTGCATTCCAATCCATCTGGGAATGAGACTCAGCTGCACTATTTCACCTTCGGGTTCCAGCCAGCTGCACTTTCTGAATTTCATGCATTTGCACAGTCGCTGGATTTGAATTCCCACCAGCAGAGCAGCAGGTACAGGAGAAAAGGGTTAAATCCGCTCTCTAGAAAGTACCTGAATACAGCTGGTCCGCCACAGACCGAGACTATTTCTGCTTTTGGCCTGTAGAAAACCCAAACTATTAGAAATCATGGTCCTCGAAAACACTAAGGAACGGAATTCAGTTGGGTTGTAGAATGATACAACTCTTAAAACATGATTTGATCTCTGTAAGTTTTTGGAGATTACTGTATATCAGTCGAGTCTTTCCGCCCAGCTATGCTCTCCACAATGAGGTATCTCCAGAAGGAAAGATGCTACATAAAAAGAACAATACAATTTGTCTGTACTAGCAAATCCATCCACAGACTAGACCATGAGATAATAATCTACCATGAGTAAGGGTCAGTGTGTTTATTCATGGCTCCGCTTCGGTAAGTGACTCTGCTGCATCTATGGTGATTACAGCGCTCACCTCCTGACTTGCCTGAGCTGTCTGCCCTGCTGGGGGGGAAGTGGTGGGAGGGACCACTGCTCCACCATTTCACCTTCTTTCTCCTCCACCCACCCAAGACAGTGAGGGAAGCGGGAGCTCTGTGCAGTTCTGTCCCCTCGCATCTAATGCTGTGAGTCGCCTTGCCCCCTCCCCGTACTCCTGTTTCACCGTTAGTTGGGCCACAGTGTGACTCCCTCTAAACTATTGTATCTGGAACCAATTTCCAAATCATGCTGCTAAAATTACTACTAGCAACCAAATAATTGTGATATGGGTGGATGAACTTTTTCTTTACACAGTACTGGTAGCCAATAAAAGCTTGAACCCATTCAGAAAACTTGAAAGCAAGAGTATCATCAGCAATATCTAGTTCTCTGCTAATCTTTTTTTTTCAAAAAGAGGAACACACACACATGTGAAATGATTATGAACATGTGAACATATGTGTGCGTGAGCATACAGACACAAAGAATTTGCTGACAGTGACTTCCTTCACTAGGACAACATGTCTAGAACAAACCACTGTGATACAAACTGAATGATGGGCAAAGAAAAAAGACTTGGGGAAACATCACTGAAATGTTCTTGTTTTAATATATTTATTTTCTTTGCAGAATGATACTGAGGAGTCATTGTTCCCAAATCACCAATACAAAACCAGTTAGAAACAGGAGTTCCGAGTCCTCCAGCCCAGTACAGACAATACAACCTATATGTCAATATAATGTATATGTTTAACCGTGATGCAAAATTACATTTGTGGACATCAAAGTTGGGTTCATTGCTTTAATAATTGAGTGGATGAAAAAATAAACTCTAACCAAATTCTAACTATGGTTTAGATATGCTCTTTTTTTGTCGGGACTATGTCTATGCAATCTATCACTGCGTGCTTTTGGGGTGGCAAAGGAGTAGCAAACATAAAAGCTGGTACTTCAGAAATACGTTTGATTTCAGCACAAAGTAGGTGAAATAGGACAAATCTGATGGGGAAACTGCCTCAGCTTTGCAGAGGAAACATGAACCCAGGCACATGTTAACTGGATATGGCATTCTGGATGCTCAGACTGCCCTTATAGCCATCACACAGAAGGTGCAAAACTCAGAATTTCACAAAGACTCATGTTCCTATGTACTCTGCCCCCAGCCCCACACTTTGTATCAATCATTGACTGCAGCTGGAGCCCAGGCAGCGGCTGAGAGGACTGCAGGAATGTTGGGGCTTTGTGTGGAATTTCACAATCGTGAACCAGTTGTGCTCTCCATTTGGGAATGAATTGGCCAAATTTTCAAGTCCCTGCAATCAGATTGATGGCATCACTTTGTTCAGATGCAATGCAGATGGCTTTTGAACATCACAGCCAATCAATTCCAAAATTTTAGGAAAAGTTTTTAGGCATCTGTAGGCAGTGCCCTTCTGATCCTGGAGGAAATGAGAAGGGGGTAATGCAGGATAGATGAAGCCCTGGCATGTGGTGAGGGCATCCAGCAACCATCAATCTGGCCTGTAATTATCTTTTCATCAAAGGCCTGGCACAGTAGCTGTTAGCATCTCCCAGCATAACAATACCCACACCGCAGCTCTGCCCCTCCTGCCGCAGACAGCCTGAATGATTCACCCTCCAGACAGAAAAAAAAAAGGTGTGGGAGGAACACGGGCACAGTCAAAGCCCTTGGCTTGGTGCAGAAAATGAGGGACTCTGGAACTGGTGAGGACATAGGTAGTAGCTTCCCAAAATGCTGGTGTGGGGAGGAAAAAAACTGAGGGAGCTATGAGGAACCTCTACCCTGAGGGAACAAACGAGGTGATTTTCTTCTCCAGTATTCTGGAGAAGAAAATACAAAGGAATTCCCAGAGACACTGAGGGTTTGGGACTAGAAAACTCCTAGAGGAGTACAGGATGGGAACGTAGCACCAGAGGATGTGGGGAGGAATGATCCACGTGTGTAGCCTATGGAGGCTACAAACTGCCCCCTGCCCCACATGCACACATGTACACGCCATTGCAAGGGCATTTTGCAACCGTAAGATACTGTGCGAGGCTTCAGAACAGTGATACTCCACAAAAACATTTCATGTTGATTTGGAGGAAGGGGTGGCAGCCAGGTCTGTTGAGCCACAGACAGCATAGATGAGCTTTTCTCCATTCCCTGTCCCGCTCTGGGACTGTTAGCAAACGGTTTCACCTCTCCCACCTCAGTTTCCCTGTCTGTAAGGAATGAGGGAGGATGCCCATGTCTTGGAAAGATTAGGAAATTTCTGGATGAATAGCGCCTTCTGTGAGCTATCATTATGTTAAATTGATGCCTCAAAGGCCAGCATCGTAATTTAGCATTAATTTAAAAGAAAGCTGTGTGTGTTTCTCTGATAATTTACTGTAGCTATTTAGAAGGCCTGGTGTTAAAGTTCTGTGTAGCTCTTCCCATGAGAAAATAATGTATTTTTTTAAGTATCTATCAAATTTGAGTTTTGCATTAGACTGATCTATCAATTTAAAAACTGTTGGATGCTAAGGAATTTATATTGTCGCCTCTACAATAAAGGACACATATTTTGAAGTGAGTTTATCATGGAAAGTATGTCTTTAATATGTTTCAATTGTTAACCTGAATCCAGTGTTTTGTTGTTTTCTGTTACGAACTTTGAGTGCAGGAGAAGAAATCTCCTATTTCTTGTGATACCTTTGGTTTATGGACAATCTGAAGTCTGGAAAGCAGAAAAAATGGTGTCTCATTTCACTGAGACTATAGAAATAAGTTATTATGTCAGTATAAAATGACATAAAAACCCATAGAAGAAATGGGTTCAAGTTAAGCCAGGCGAGGTTTAGGTTGGATATTAGGAAAAAATGTTTCACTGAAAGGGTTATCCAACACTGGAATAGGCTGCCCAGGGAGGTGGTGGATTCGCCATCCCTGGAGGGGTTTAAAAAAGGGTAGACGTGGTACTTGGGGATATGGTTTTGTCAGGTTAGGTTAGTGGTTGGACTCGATGATCTTAAAGGTCCTTTCCAACCTTAACGATTCTATGATTCTATATGCTTTGTCCATTGAGTAGCACATAGATAGGGAAATCTGAGATTTTTTAGATAAGACCCTGGAAGAAGAGACACAAATGCCTCATGTGACAGAGACCGCAATCAACTCAAACGAAGCCCAAAATAGCGGTGAACAAAACTTTCTTGAAAATGGGTACTTTCAGTACCCATTGCAGTACCAGTACCTGCTTGCAATTAATGCCTGGTCGCTAAATGTCACATTCCCCCAAAGCACCACTAGAAACATACCTAGTAGTCACCTCACCAGAGAAACCTGACAGGTAATTGCCAACAGAGAGACAAAACATCCCACAGCTGCAGCAGTCACAGCAGGGGGATGCACACAACTCACATCCCCAGGGCCGGTTAGGAACCCACGTCCATTTGGTTGCAAAGCAGACTGAGTAACAGGCATTTTACCGCAATTTCTCCTAACCCTTCCCAGAGCAAAAACCAAGACCATTTCAGAAAGCCTCAAGGTGTCCATATCTTAGAAACTTATCAAGATCCACATCAAGAAACTTATCATGGCTAGAGAGAATAAATGTGCTAACGAAGGATTTCAACAGCGAGAGCTCTATCCTTGGAAAATAAAACTAGACAGGCTATAACCATCTCAGCTTACAAACATACAAATGGTTCTCTTCCAGCTAAAGGGTAGAATTGAGTCAGAAGTTAGCACTTTTAATAGGCTGCCTTATCAAAAGCAGTACAAGGAAAAGTGATACTTCACAAAAGGATAAGAAGGTGTCAGATTAGATACCACTTGAACGCATTTTGGGTTCCCAACATAATATGTGGTTTGGGCTGGATGTCGAACTCAAAGGAAACCATTCCTCTTCTGAGATGTTGGATCTGCCAGAGTCTGTAAAAGCAGGGAAGTATAGTTGGAAGATTATCAAAAAAATAGTGACCATGGTAATGAGCTTTGGATCAGATCTTTCAACGCTACTTGGATCTTTCCCCGTAAGCCTTGTTATTATGACTAAATCAGCTCAAAAGGAACAAAAAAATAACAGCAATGATTTTCAACTGATGAAATTCTGAGAGAAAACTGGATGTGGAACAGAGTAAAGGAAGGGATGGGATAGATAAATGGGTACTGGCATGTGTTCAGAAGTACTATTAATGTGTATTCAAAGACAATTAAAATAATAGTACAGATGGGCAAGGAAGTACAACCACAGATTAGAAAAAGACACATAGTGCAGAGGACAAGAACTAGACAGATCACAGAGTAATGCACAAGGAAAAAGGGTGAGCTGATATCAAACAGGGAAGTCAAACTGTAAGAGATTGAACTATGTGCATTCATAGATTCTAGATTCACTAAGACCACAGTGGAAACAGGGGTAGATGTCAGCTACAGGCAGAAGTGGTGAGCTTTTAAAATAAACTCTTTATACCTCTGTTTTTAAAGAGTCTGCTTTTGTATCAGACTGTGGGAAGTAGGTGACAGAACTGACCATAAATTAAAAAAAGAAACAGAAGGAAGACCATGCTGATGCTAGGACACGTGTGGAACAGCTACAAAATGAGAACATTCCAGAGAAGCATGGGGCCACTATCAGTTACTCTTGCTATATGTGATGGGCCACTGGAAGGCGGCAATTGATCTCAAAACCAAAACATAAGGGACGATCTCTTCAGAGCAGAGATTACATCTCTACAGATAAGATGGACAGAGAAGTTGAACAGAGAAACACAGCCAGGCTGCATGAATGTTCACAAGAAACACACCAATTCAGTGGCAAAGCCAGAAGCAGAATCCTCATCTCCTGGATCATGATCAACAACTAGATCATACTGTCAGTAATGAAAAATTAAGAAAGGATGCAAAACATGAAGAGTTGGAGGGGATATCTAATTTCTCGGTTCCAGGCTATTGCCTGGACACAAAGCTCTAGGGGAAACCTGTAAGACTTAGGTCTTGCCCTAGATAGTCTGCAGAAATTCAGATCCTTGCTGCTCAGCCTCTCTCTGACACACGGTAATTTTCCAGCGGTCCTGTAAACCTATTGCCGCATCCCATTTTCCTGAATAAATTGGCTTTTCGTGGTGACTGTGCCAACTGAGCTGCCCTTGTGTTGGCACACCTGCCACATCTGCAGGACAGTGCTGAGCAGCCCCACGGTGCAGCGGGGTGAGGTGACAGCCGCTGGCTCACAGCATCTCCTGGGCTGAGAGCACCATGGGGTTGGCAGCACTCTGCTGTTCAAGGTCTGCCCACAGCCGCGGCACGTTCTCAGAGCTCCTGCTGAGCCCAGCACGCAGCCACCACGTTTCTGGCGCTGTAAGAGAGGGCCCGAGAGCTGAGCAGTTGTGTGGGGCAGTTGTGAGCGGCAGGGCTCCAGGGGAAGCCTCCCCTGTTTGGATTGCCTGCAGGAAGGAAGTGGGATAACATACAACTTGGCAAGGCATCTCAAAGCAGCATGAGAAGCTCCAGTCCATAAAAACTCACATATTTTCTCGGGGGAGAGAGAAAGATACTGAGTAAAGACTACAGTCACACCTCTGTGTACTCTGGGAGCTGAGATCCTGTGTGCTTTGCGCTTGTTTACGTACCTTTATCAGCAAAGAAGGACACCAGAAAACTGAGAGAAGGTATTTACTGTTGTCTGAGGTGACCGATTCGCATAAGTGAAATAACTTGGCCTGAATCCTACGGATCAGTTGGTAAAATCACAAGCAGGGTGGAAGGATAGGGGTGACTGTGGCCTGCCCTTTGCAATAGAAACAGAAAATTGCATGTTGGGACTTGCCATCCGTATGTGCCGCACATCCATTTTGAAGATAAAGTTTTATGGAAATCAGGTTCAGGATTACAGCCCCTAAAAAGTTGTTGGGGGAAAATTCTGAGAGACCCCTGCATAGGGGGCTGTGGAAAATCCCCAGCTGTCCATAATGCTCTATGAGAGTATCATCACGGAATCACATAATGTGAAAACAGCATCCAAACTGAAAGACTTCCCACTCTAAAAATGCTTCACCACCACATGTTCCCGTTTGATGACTATCATTATCACCATGTGTCTCCTGGTCTTCCACACAGTCTTTCAACCTACATCTATTTGGAACTTTCTTCCCACACCAGCCACTGCTTTTAGCTCACTTCAGGAATGCACACTTGCTTGTCTAAAAATCTCCACAGCAGTCCTAAACACACTTTCAATTTTTAGCTATTTTCTTTCAGTCTCTACTGTAGGTTACCTTTGCATGCTGCGCTACACCTCATAAAATCTCAACTCCATGATTAAAGAAAAAAGGCTGTGAATGTCAGGGGTAGCTTTTATTCATCACCAGTCACTAAAAATGCAGGGTGGATAAGATGTGATTTGCAAACAATTAAAATACAGAACTCGGTTAGGATGAGAATCACCATTCTAAGTCTGTAACTTAAATGAGTAAAGTCTTCTATAGGTCTTGGAATGTGATAAACACATAAATAGTAATATTATTATATGGTATATCAAAGTGAATAGAGACACAGAAGTCAAAGCAAATTATTTTAAAGTGGGATCTCATGACAGCATGCAAAACACCTCAAGTGGCCATTGCTTTTCTGTCACCATGACTACCAATCTTCTCTGTGCTCTGGCCATTTCTTGCTTCAGGTACTGTAATTTATTTACAGTTACTCTCCGCATTCCTTTGCACTCCCTTTAGCCTAACAAAATCAGTCTAATTGCTCTTCCATCTATATTCCACTTCTCATATAGTCGCATACAACTCGAGATGCTCTAACTGTCTCCACGATGCCAACCCCTTGGTGTGTACGGAGCAAGAGGGCAGGCTCAGGCTGTGTCATCAATTTCTGTGCACACCAGATCTGTTTAGCCATCCCCTGTGTANCAACCAAAGACCATGTTTGTGCGCAACGAGTGTTTTCTTGGCGACTTGGAATTTCAGAGTTTTTGCTGTTCTTCACTTTGTGTCCCTTTGAAACACCATGGTAAATCTCGGCAAATGAGAGGTGGTGTGTGCATAGAGTAGGTGATACCACACGGCGGTACCGGTGCACTTGGGAGTTATTTGTCTGGTGGCCCCTGAAACACAGCACTGCTGAGCGTTCCACCTTCCTCCCCAATGCACCCGATCACCTCTGCCTGCACATTTTTAGTCGGGAAATGATTTTCTGTTCTGTCCATGACTGTCCAATTTCATATCCCTCTGTTTTTTTTAATTTCTTCTCCAGAAGTCCTTGCTGCTATGACATATTCATTCTGCCTCAAATAATTTTTTTCCATGTAAAACTATTAGTTCTCTCTAAATCTGCTTTCAGTACTTCTTCTTGTTTTTTCTGGGTTTGGGGAGGGTTTTTCTCTTCTTTCGTTTTATTTCATATAACCAGTCTCTCATTAAAGGCCTAATCTGAAGCTTTTGGTTTCTGTCTCAGCATCTTCTTCCTGAAGTGGCCCTTGCTTTTTCTATCACCATGACTACAATGCTTCTCTGTGCTGTGGCCATTACTTGCTTCAGCTCCTGTAATTTCCTGATGGTTGCTCTTCTGTACTCCTTTTAGCCTAACCAAAAGGTTGTTAATCTACAGTCTCCTCCCTGAAACTTGAAGGATACCATCTTGTTTCTTAATCTAGTCATTGGCTCCCTGCCCCGTCACTCCTCAGAGGTTTTCTCTCCTTTTCCCCTCTTCCCCCTCTTGCTTCCCGTGTGCTTCCCGATGCTCTCCTGCCACGATACCTCTTGTCTCCTCCCAGCCTCTGTTCTGTAGCCTGCCTTTGGTAGCTGCATGAGTTGAAGGAATATCAGTTTTACAGGGAGGAGAACTTGTGCACAGACTCCTTGGCTCCCAAAGGTCATCTATGAGGTCCATGACAGATAGAAAAGAAACTCCAGTGTTTCTGAGTGGCATCCAGTCATTCAGCCCCAGGACTCCCCCTCTCCAGATCTGTCCTTCAGAGCTCCTGCCCTGGTGATTCTTGGTCTCTGCAGGATGCAATTTTTCCATCAATACAATTGCCTCGTGTTTTTTCTTGACCATGTTTGGCTCTGCATTCTTTGGGAATGAGATTAGTGTTTTTGTATTTGCAAAGCACCCAGTTCACCTTTATAGTGCCATATAAATGCTTACCCCATTGTAATTATAGTAGCCAGTGGCTCAGACATGCTGTACTGTACTCAGGGAGGAAGCAGACAGATTTCTGTGCGTCACACAGAGGAAAGCGACAGACTGTGTTTGCTCGTTAATTAAAACATTTCAGTGACTTTAGCTTGAGCAATATAAAACTGCCTTGGATAGCCTAAATGTGCCTCAATTAAGATTTCGGATAAGATCTCCTGCCAGAACTGAGAAGATGCCCTGGTAACAGTGACGGTCAGGGCAAAGTGCTGGCTCGGAAGCATGGGAACAGAAAGCATGACCCTGTCTGTCCCCTCACCTGCTGGAGCTCAGGGGACAAATATTCCCCAAAAACTCTTTGTGTCTTAAAGGACAAAAAATCTCCATCCATTTTTCCAGATTTATTGTTGTGACAGGTTCAAAGGCCCTTGGCCCTCCTTCCACTAAATTAACACAGCACTGACTGGGGTAACGGTTGCTTCTGTCCTGAACCAGGAGCATTCCTATGGGGCCACAGGGTGTTAATCCCATGTAGCACCCGACTGTCTCTTTGTCTTTTTTTTTTCATAATTATGCAACCGGGTAAAGCATGGGTCAGCCTTGGCGCACATCGTTATACCCAGCCTCACCAGAACCAGAGTCAGCGAGTGAATATCAAATACATTTATTAAGGTTGTACTTTTACAAATAATTTACCATGAAGGCAAAAAAGTGCCAGAATGATTGATACTGACATCAGGTCTCTGGTCATTGCCTGTCGATTCAGAGCTGGAACAGGTTGCCTGGAGAGGTTGTAGAGTCTCCATCCATGGAGATACTAAAACCTGACTGGACATGGTCCTGGGCAACCTGCTGTAGCTGACTCTGCTTGAGCAGGGGTTTGCACTAGATCATCTCAAGAGGTCCCTTCCAACCTCAGGTATTCTGTGATTCTGTGAGCTGGGCCCTACTAGGTTGGTATCACCTACATCTATATCTTCTTCCCAGGCAGCAAAGAGAACTCCTACATGGGATGCAAAGCCCTTTGTCTGAAACCAAAGCAGGGTGGGGGGAGGAGGGCCCCTATTCATCCCGTAATGAACATTCAGCCGGAGAATTGTTCCTTTCCTAACGTTATTCTCCTATTCACGTTTTTGATTACTAACACTTGGGAACCCAGAATACAACAGGCCGAATATATTCACAGTCCGAGCATTATGAAAGCACCCTCTGAGGCAGTTTCCTCTCACACTGCCACACCATTGAAGGCAGCCCTGACCTTCGGGGACCACCCTCTTCAGGAATGGAGGGTTATTCAGCCTGCATCCTGTTTGAGAACCACACGCCCCTCCTGAGTGGCCGGCTCACCGCTGCAGCGGAGCCCTGACCGTTTGTTTCACAGCGTTCCCGCTGCGCAGCTGTGCTCCTGAAGCCACCGCTTATGAGAGCGTGACCCACTTGTCCCGGTGCTGGGTCAGAGCTGAGCTCCCTCTGGGTGTACGCAGCTAAAGCAAGACTGGTCCCACAAACCTGCAGGCAGAGGTGTCAGCAGCTTGGCTGGCATCAGAAGGAAAACACACCCTTGGGGTACAGCCTTGCATATCATTTAACCTCAGCTGAATACACGTAGGAAGCAGTGATCTGGCTCCTGCTAATCCTTATTCGAGATAAGTCCTTTGAAGTCCATGTACACTGCAGGCAGGGCCAGCTTGGCATTTTTACCAAGCCAGTGAAACGTTTTGACAGGAACTGCTCTGCTTTTCCCCAAAACAACAACTGGCTCTTGTTCTGCTTATTTTAATCGTGAAAAAAGCCTTCATCACATTTCCATCTTGCTCTGCATTACTGTGAGAGAACGCCATTGCCACCACGATTTCTCTCATGCATAAATACACAGACTCGTTGCATACAAATCTCCCTTTTCTCAAGGCCCAGCCTCATTGGCTTGAGAGTAGTATCAGTCCTGGGTTTCATGCTGGTCCCAGAAAGAACCTGGAGAAAGAGAGAACAGGTTGCAGACCAGAGAACAGACTGTGCTTGCTATTCTTCGTGCTGGGGAGAGTCAAACCAGTCCTTCCTTACAGGGAATTACAGGAATGTAAGGCTGGGAAGGATCTGGTTTAGGCTATCCCTCTTCACTATGGCAGATTTTTGTCTAGTCTTAAAAACTACAGTGCAAAGATTCCACGCATTTCTCCTTGGCAGCCTGGTGTGGTGTTTCATGTCATGTTGGAGGCTCTGACTTGAGGATACCCTGTGTCCAGATTTGCTAGGTGTTTTCTTTTTCTGCCCAGAAAGATTGCCTGCACAGATTTTTGAGGATTGTCTGTACTGTCTTTTGGATAGGAAGGCTACACATGTGGAAAACCTGGACATACCCCCACGACCTGTGCTGACCTATTGTACAATCTGCATGCAGGAAACCGGACCAGGAAGCACTGATCTTACTCTGTGGTTAGGATGCGGTTGCTTGGTGAATACACAGTAAATTCACAGTGTCCCAAAAGTGTGGGATTTACTACACATAAGCAACCTCTCTGACTACAGAATCAGAGAGGAAGCACTGGATTTACTGCGTGGGCACTGCAGAACAAGACAGAAGCAGGCAACACACTGAAACTATGATCCTGAAGATACGCAACAGCAACTGTGTGATGCGCAGGGTATTAGACACCGACATTGCTGCAGTGTCTTGGGTCCTGCTCTGAGTCGCACCCATCCTTCGTGGCCTGGCCCAGCCCTCCTGGGCCTCTACCTTCTCATTCTTCCCCAATTATTATTTTTCCCCCATAATATGCTCACTAAGTGAACATATATTTTGAGGGGACACCCTGGACAGAAGCACAGCAGCCAGATGCTGGCTGCAGGGTGTGACACACTCACACTTGTCTTCAGCATCCTGAGGTGCTGCTGTCCTATGCCCTGCGGTGGCAGCTCCAGTGCTGCTCTGCAGGTGCGGGGTGGCAGAGCACTGGGGTGAAGAGCGGGGGGAAATCAAAAGCTACCAAGTGAGATACACAGAAGGAACATGTGATTTTGGGGAGCAGTACTTCCCTTCTTGTCTTCCACCACTCCCCACAGTCATTTATACTAAGGCACAGCTGTCTGCATGACCACAGGGTGACCTAGAACCTGACCTAGAAAAAGGGGAATTCCACACTAAATAATGTTTTGGGTTTGCTTGCGTTGGTTTTCCTTCAGCCAACAAGCAGTTGTGCTGGTCTGACTGAAGCTGTCATTTGACTGCCTCTGAGCAGAAGCGAGCAGCAGGGCCAAATGTGCCTTAGACTGGTGCTGTGCTGAAGACCACGGCCAAGGTGGCACAGCAGCAGGAGGGATGCCTGGCCAGCTTGATCATTCCCCCTCTGCCATGTCCCCTTCCTCTTGTCATCCTCTCCACTGCCGCTTGGGTATATTGTGCAGTGCAATGGGTGGCTGTTTGGTGAACCAGCCCAGGGAACCGATCCAGCTGAAAAATAATCCATTAGAATAAAACTAAAAGGAACCATTTTCAGTGCCATCCCTTTCTCAGCGGGGTCCACTGCATGGGTGGAGAGGAGCAACCAGGGGACGGCTTAGTTCACAACCAGGGGACGGCTTAGTTCACCCCATGCTGCTGCTGAAGAAGATCCCCCACAACCCTCAGCCTTTGTCGTATGAAACCACAGCCTGAACACAAGCAGTTTCCTCATGCCTAAATTAACGGTATTCTCGTATTTTGTTTTTCAGCACAATCTTCCATTCTGAAGAGAAGGGTGGTATTTTTTCTTGAAAATTCACATTGTTTTGTTAGCAAATAAACTCATGTTTGACACAACATCCGCCATGTCTGCCAGATCGGCAGGGTTTTCTTTCTTTTCTCTGGCTCTTTTCCTCCTTGTTTTTTTTTCCCCCCTTCCAGTATTCTCTTACTTTAGACTGGACCCTCCTGTAACAGCAAGTCAGTGACTTGCTTTGGGCAAAACAATTTGTACACTAGATTTATTGTCTTCCTGCTTGGACGTCCATCTTGTAATGTCTGCCGCATCCAAGCCTATCCAAGTTTCTTTCTCTTTTTTTTCCTCTTTACTTTGAGCTTAGTGTTTTGAAGGAAGTTGACCAAGCTGAGCATTCTTGCGAATTTGAGCTTGGTTGCCAAGAATGTAAGTGATTCATCCCCCTGTAAGGAAAAGTGCTGGCAATAAAACATTCCCCTTTTTTTTACATGCAAAATACTGTTACTGCTCAAAACAAGCAAATCTTTTTACACAGAACAAAGTGTTACGCTATTAATTGCACGACAACTAGAATTCTTAAAATACCTTTAAGATCTATTCTTAGAAGAAGGAAATATTACCAGCAGAGACCTTGAAAGCAATGAGATGTAAATTACAAGCACTAGTTAAGCACAATGAAATGGTACCTTGCCTCACATCCTTCATATTCTTACCTTACCCTCAGCAGGACTAAATTCCAGCAGTTTTTCCTTTGCGCTTTGTGTTGTGGATATTTTAAGAACCCTTCAGGGAAATGCAAAATAATTTCAGGGGGGAAACGTTATTTACTTGAATGAAGGCAGTGCAGGAGCTGAACAGTCTATTCAGTGACCAGCATTTAACATCCCAGTTTGTCCCCTATGGAGGTACTGGTGCGGCAGGACAGGCACATACCTTGGTGCCACTTAGCAAACTCCCCGGGAACGTGTCGTGGCCACGTTCCCTGCACATGGACACCTCGCCTGTGTCATGCCCATCTTACCCCTCGTCTGCTATGGCACTCTGGCAAGTGAAGGTTTTTGCACGTCTGTCAAGCAGAGAGCCTGGCGTTCTGCACGCTCCTCTCCAGGAAGTCAGAGGGTTTGTTTATAGTTTGAAGTAAAAAAAGGTAGTTTGGGATTAAATATGCATTGTTACAGACCGGAAAGCAGGACTAATCTTTTCTGGGATTTTTTCTTTAAAAGCTACGCTATTAGTAAAAGACTGCATTGCTGTTTGTCATAGCTTTGGCTTCGCTCCTGGCTGGGCCAGGAAACAACGTGCACAAAGTATAATTTCCCACATTTCAGCAGTGTCCCCGCAGCCTTGCTTGTGCTCCATCAGTGACACACAGGTAGGACCAATAACACCTGCACCTGACATTTTTCAAACCTACCAAGGACCAGCTGCTTTCAAGTACCTTTTACCATCTATTATCTCTGCCAGCTAGTCTCCAATAAAGACTCATCCTGATGGCCGGGATCATGGGATTGCTGTCCCAGCAAGAAGCCAGGACTCGTTCAAGCAGCCTGAAGAAACGATAAAACCTCCCGCAGTTCAGCTGTCAGCATCCGGTGTGTGCAGAGCTAAAGGAGCTCTACAGCTCACACCCCACAGACAGCAGGTGGATGATAAGCTTAAGATCCCCCAGAAGCAGGTACACAGCCCATTGTTGGTGGCCTTCCACCACTGACACCACCAAAAATTACCAACTAAACAAAAAATGCTCAGAGTGTGGAATGAAAAAGTGTTCATCCAAATCCAGGCATCCCCGAGTACAAATGGAGCGAGAACTTCTCCATGACTGACCAAAGATTTCATTTACCATCTAAACATAAAATCATGAAAAATGTGCAATGCCTCATATGCCAAATCATTTGCATCTGCTGGCCGTAGTTCAAAGAACTACAAGCTATGTTAACACAAATACACAAAGCTTCCTGCTTTGTTTGCAGCCCAAGGTGGATGAACACTCATAAATCATAGAATGGTTTAGGTTGGAAGGGACCCTGAAGATCATCAAGTTCCAACCCCCTGCCATGGGCAGGGATACCTCCCACCAGACCAGGTTGCTCAAAGCCCCATCCAGCCTGGCCTTGAACACCTCCAGGGAATCTCGCATTCTGACTAGTCTTCGTGGATTCTAATCAGAAAACTATTGTAACTTCTACAGTGTATCATTTCATCTCTGGTCTTGGCTACAATCCTTTCTGTACCTCCTCCATGTTCTTGGCTGAAGCATATTTGAGCAGTGGCTCCATATCAGCTTGGGTGACGCCAGACCCAAGTCTGAACGAAGTGATCAGCAGCCACACTGCTGTACTTCAACGGCATTTTAAGATCTGGCCCATACATCAGAATTAGTATGTAAGAATGTAGCAATAACTGTGCCCTGTGTTCTTAATATCTCACTTTTATATTTTCAAACCTCCCTGCTTATCTAATTGTTTGCCTTTAACAGGCAGGGAATCTATCTATATCTCTAGTAATAGAATTTTTGCAATTCTTGTATTTGAGCATTTCACCTCCTTTCATATAATGGTGTCTCTTTTTCTAGTATTTGTTTCATTGAAAAATCTGAGATCTCTTTTTTAAAAGTAACATTAAGTGATAATGGTCTTTTAAAAATCTGAACACCTGCATTAAATTGGTGTATCAGCTGGTAATTATTAAGCCTTTGTGTTCCTCAAGCCCAAATAAAATGCCAGAGCATAGAATCATAGAATCATTAAGGTTGGAAAGGACCTTTAAGATCATCGAGTCCAGCCATTAACCTAACCTGACAAAAAACACTTCTAAACCATATCCCCAAGTACCACGTCTGCCCTTTTTTTAAACACCTCCAGGGATGGCGAATCCACCACCTCCCTGGGCAGCCTATTCCAATGCTGGATAACCCTTTCAGTGAAAAATATTTTCCTAATATCCAACCTAAACCTCGCCTGGCTTAACTTGAAGCCATTTTCTTTCATCCTATCACTTGTCACTAGGGAGAAGAGGTCAGTCGTGTTTTATGTTGCTTCATATTGAACAAATCTAATCTAAGAGGTGTAGAAGAGCTATTTCTCTTGCTCTTCCATGCCCTGAAGTTTTACAGAAATTAATCGGAGTTTTTCTTAGCTTTGTAACAAGGTTAACAAAGAATAAAGCTGACTGTGAAGTAGTGTCAACCTAAGGTCTTTCTTTTTTCCAATCCACTTCTTTTTAAATAGTTTCTTTCTTTGCTTTCCCTTTCTTCATTTGCAAGATTTTCCCTCCAGCAATTCTGTGAGGCACTTATTTATTTTTTTTGTAGTGCTGCACTTTCTTACACATCTTGCGAACACAAAAAAAGAGCACTGCTCACAGCAATCCAAAATGTCACAGTCTGTCACACTGTTACATAAAATGTCACATCGTACAGCTTGTCATTTGAAAGCACGAGGTTATGGACAGATGTCACTTTCTGATTGAAGCTGAACCACTGCAAGAGGGTGCCCTTTCTCACCATCCCCTCTGTCCCACTGATGTGCCAGCACAGCTACTTCTGCGAACCCTTCCTTGCCCATTCCAGGCAAGAGCAACGACATTATTGTAAACAATTTAAGTATGAAGTCTTTGCTAACCTGTTTCATTGTAATAAGTCTGTGGAAAGCTCTGCCAAGAGAGCTGATAGGGAAGGAAGAGCAAGAAATGTAAAAGGAGTGACTTCTTCCCACTGGCCGCCTGGCTGCAGCGTGCATCTCCGTCCATGCCCTTAGGATCCCTCATCTATAACCCCAACATGCCTCCGTTGTTCTGCAGCAAGACTTAATAGATTTGCAGCAGGACATCATTTAAATTTCCCCATCACCTTTTGCCATGTGTAAAACTGAATACAATACAGCTGATAACAATAGTGACTAGTACATGCAGAGATTACTCTTTCTTTGTCAAAGGAGTAGGCGTGCACAAATTTTCTATCAACTTTTCTTTCAAAGCTATTGCGATCTAGGGAGCTGAAGTGATTTTGCCTTACGTTATGCCTACAGGACGTTCTGTTTTACTGGCACTATTCCCGCCACTATCGTTAAGATTATGTCAGTGTTTCCACTAAGCACTGTGTCTCTGAGGAGCTTATGGTAACCAAGCTGTCAGAATTCATTCTGGGCTCAAACTTCACATATTGTAAATTCCCAGTGATGGACATATCCTTTCTTTAAAAAACATCGAGTTAATCGATATTGCAATATATACGACATAGCATTCAGAAAAGAATTTGGGTTTATATTGCACTAGTCAAAATGTTGCAGGTAATTTATCGCAGCCAGAACATTTTGGTCATAAGTGGCCACTCAGGCAAAAAAAAAGTTACAGAACTGCATTTTCTGACCTGCATGTTGAGCCACAAAAAATATTTCTGTGATGTAGCTGGGCTGTCTCCGGGTGCTGAGGCTTTGCTTTGTGCTTGACAAGGCTTGCCACATGGAACTACTTATTCTGGAGGAAAGTTTTGGTCGACTCCTAATGATGCTGCTTCTGGAGGCAGGACACATGTAACAGCTTACACGACATCAAGCTTTGCTGTGAAGGATATGGTAGTGCTCTCATAAACCTTCTGCGGGGCTCTGTGAGCCCCAGAACAAAACCAAATAAAACATGACTCTTGCTGTGGCCGACAAGAGAGGATTTATTTATCAATCGCTCCATTGTCATTAAAGAATCGGTGTGAAATGCCACAGGCACTGGGAGATTCTTTGTGTTAAGACCCATCATCTTGGGGCAGAAAACGGAGAAACAAATATCCGTTGTGGGTGTGCGCCATCCATCTTTATCCATCTACTGTTTTCAATAGGAACTGTGTGTGCCAGACTGGAAACTTCTAGAGATGTATGGCAAGCTGAAGACCAGCACAGCCAGGGAGCTGCGTAGCGTATAAAATATATGTACTTTGGTATACTCTGTCAGATCTCTTGGAATTTTCTACTTTAGGAGGAAAAGCTGGAGTCTTTTAATAATATTCTTCCATGGGAAGGGAAAAGAACAGGTATTTGGGGGAAGATACTGGAATAACCATCAACCTAATCTGTTAGCCCTTATTCATGAAAACGTTCCCACAAAAGCATGAGCAGGACTGTGTCTATCTGAAGGAGATACTCACCCCCTTCTCAGATTTTTGTGTCGTGTTTAAGGACAGGATCACATTAATCCAGGAAGCAGCCAGGGAAGGGATTTGTCTGCACAGGAAACATAGAAGACGACATTAAGGACACCTCCTCCAGACAATGATGTTGTGAGGGGACACACTGGCTCTGCCACGTGGGGCGTTTTGAGGATAGGGCTGTTGCCCTCAGAGCAGCCAGCACAGGGGCTGCAGGTCAGGCAGCCTTCGTGTTCCCAGGGCAAACTGGTGGCAGCAATACCTGCAACTGGGAAAAGCACCAGCAATGAAAGTAACCTTCACACCAGGTTTCCCACCGCTGCTGTCGGTAGTGAAACTGCCCAAGTGAAGGAAAACTGGGAAACAGAGCTACACAGGAGCGTAGGCAGGGGCCCATGCTGCCGATCTACTTGCAGTGAATTACTAGCTGACAAACTTCTGATGTTGGTTGTCCTCTCTATAACACACATCTCGTACACAATTTTTAAAATTTCCACTTACTGCAATGACAACCCATTTATTCCTTCCTTTCGGTGTACGAACGTTTCTGTACTGAGGTAATTTAATACAAACAGTAGGGGGGAAAATCAAGAATCTATGGTAGAGTATTACCCAAGTTATAAAAGCAGTTTATTACTCTATTGTGTGTCTAAAATTTCTGGAACATTGTAGCAGATGTATTTTATAGAGAAATGACAACATGTTTTAATGAAATCCAGGTTTAGATTCTGGCAACATTTCTTCCTTAATTTTATATTTTGTAACTGAGTCCACTACCCCACCAGGAAAAAAATCAATAGAATATTCAGTACATCTCACCATCACACCTTCACATCTATTTGCGTAGAGAAGAAAATAACTCTGCGTGACAGACCAGGACTTACTTTTTCTTTACTTGAAACTGAATTCTGTCTTTCTATGCTGTCGTTTACATGTTCCAGTTTGTTCTGGTCTCTTCCAGGTGAAATTCAAGCAGTCATTACAAATTTTGCTGGACCTCTCTTGCATAACACACACCCTGTTGTTGACTTAGACTGCAAACAGTTTTGCACTGGGTTGGCCTGAAGTGCTGTGGAGCTGCTCTCCTGCTCCCTCCTCTCACCGCTCAGGGGACGCGGGCAGGGTCACATCCTGCGTCCCTTATCGGTGCCGGCTGCGGGCAGCAGTGCCCTAAGGAAAGAAAAAGAAAGAGCCCCACTGTTCCCAGTTCCCATGCCCAGGCCTGTTGCAGAGCACAGGAGCACTGTGGACATCCTTCTGAATCCCTCGCACACCCAGATCCATCAGGTACAATTTAGCTGCCAGGTATGAGTTTGTCTCTGCTTAGTATGGATAAATCACAGTTTTTTAAAAAAGATTATAGTTCAGTCAAATATATTTACTTTACTATAATATTTCTGACACAGGAGTAAGCATCTCTGCCAAATGGTGTTTCTTTCTCAAAAGCAGGTGGATGCTGCAGGTTTTCAGAAAAACTGCTGTAGTTATTTAAAATGAACAAAAAATAATAGAAAGGTGAATGATAACGTCCATCTGCCTAAAATATTATTCTTGGAAACATTTTTTCTGAAACTGAAAAAAAAGTATCCTGAGGATGCTCTTTCAGGAAACACCTGATGTGGAAAAGTTCCACCCGAAGGACAGAATTGTAACATCTGGCAACATCACAAACAACTATAAACAGGGTCTCACACTGGCAAGTACGACGCAGCTGGTTTACAAGGCACACCAGTGGCTCTGCCTCGCATACGACACCTGGGCCCTGGAGCGTGTGCAAGGCTGTGCAGACTGCTGCTACTGTCACCTTAATGGTTAAAGAGCAATTTTGCAACATTGTGTAATACTAAGTCATCTTCAAAGTGTTTTTATCAACTTGTGGTCCTTCTGATGACTTCAGAGAGAAAGAAGAAGAAAATGTATATGTAATCTATTTACAAGTATAGATTCCTCCCATGCAGTCAAATCTTGGTGCTCCTGAACTAGGATACTGCCTCGGGGTCTCCGCGTGCTTTACATATACAGCGACAGAGTCATTTTATACATGGCAAACTAAGAGCCCACTCCTGCTAACCTTTACCACGCTGATTCACTCGCAAGTGGAACAGGACCGCAGAAGTCCAACAGTTACAGGTGCATTTTGTGAGCCCAAATCATCTCAATTCAAAACAGGACAATGAAGAACTGAAGCTTAAACGAAAACAGTATAATTTTCTAGCAGCACGACAGGGTTCTTGAAATCAACACTAACTTTGTTACAAAATACAGGAAATTAAAACACTGTAACAAAATCTACTGCATATGAAGCATTTGGAACATAAAATGGATCTGTGACGTTACCATGATACAAAATGTAGGAAATACCAGCAATCATATTTGCAAAGAAAATGCGACAGTGTTCTTACACCATCAGTTAAAGCCTGCGTGCAGCAGCAATTTGAGACTTTGCTCACTAGGCTGATTGTAAAGATGCCTGAAAGATGATTGTGCTGTTCCCAGCACAGGGTAGTTGAACCTTCCACAATCAAGATAAAGACCAAGTCCTCTGTCAAACAAGCTTTATCAGATACACATACAACCACGCAAAACTGAGGAGCAGTATATAGTCCTGGTTTGGAAGAACTGACCAATGCAGCCAATAAGCCAGAAGTCCTGGGAGCCTTGGGAACTTGAAAACAGCATGCTGCAAAGACTGAGGTTAATTCAGCTTCTTTGAACTGAGATTCAACATACTCATGGGTCTGAAATGTTCAGAGCTCCTTGTTCTGGTCACCTGTTACAATTTTTTCTAGTTCATTGGAGGTTTACCTCAATGTTTGATATCCCAGGCCCAGTTGTGATGTTCCTTTCTGTATCTTCCCAAGGACACTTTTTATTTACTATCATCTTCTCTGTTCTGCCTAGAAAATTTCAAGTCACACAATATCAACTGCTCCTCTTATTTTCCCCTTTCAATCACAATTCACTTAGGGTAAGTGTTTCATAGGCCAACAGGCTACTTGATCCACAATGCTTTTTTCTAAATGGCTGTGGCAGCTTTGCCCAGTCCCATATATTAATGGCACCAACACGCCATCTCATCCATATCTTTCCTAGATGCTCCAGTAAACAATTAAAAGTTCACTATTTAAATAACCACTTAAATAGGAACGTGTGCTAACAATTCTTAAAGAGGCAATTAATACTTCTGAGACCACTTGTCTCAGTTCTCTACAGGCATTCATATCTGAAAACATTTGATTCGTATTTTGTGTATCTCCTTTACAACAATAAAGGCTAGACACTTGCTTGTATATAGTCCTACTCTGCCTCACGACCGCAGTGAGAAGCTTTCATTTTCTCTATAGCATACGCTATATATACATATTTGCGCATATATATAAACAAGTTTGCTGATGACACTAAACTGGGAGGAGTGGCTGACACGCCAGAAGGCTGTGCTGCCTTACAGCATGACCTGGACAGGCTGGAGAGTTGGGCAGAGAGGAACTTAATGAAATTCAACAAGGGTAAATGTAGGGTACTGCATCTGGGGAGGAATAACCCCATGCATCAGTACAGGTTGGGGGCCGACCTCCTGGAGAGCAGCTCTGTGGAAAGGGACCTGGGAGTCCTGGTGGACAACAGGATGACCATGAGCCAGCAATGTGCCCTGGCGGCCAAGAGGGCCAATGGCATCCTGGGGTGCATCAAAAGGAGTGTGGCCAGCAGGTCGAGGGAGGTCATCCTCCCCCTCTACTCTGCCCTGGTGAGGCCGCATCTGGAATACTGCGTCCAGTTCTGGGCTCCCCAGTTCAAGAAGGACAGGGATCTGCTGGAGAGGGTCCAGCAAAGGGCTACAAAGATGATTAGGGGATTGGAACATCTTTCATATGAGGAAAGGCTGAGGGATTTGGGTCTCTTTAGTCTGGAGAAAAGAAGATTGAGGGGGGATCTTGTTAATGCTTTCAAATACTTGAAGGGAGGATGCCAGGGGGATGGGAGCAGTCTTTTTTCAGTGGTGCCCATTGATAGGACGAGGGGTAATGGGCACAAGCTTGAACATAGGAAGTTCCATCTTAACATGAGGAGGAACTTCTTTACTTTGAGGGTGGTGGAGCACTGGAACAGGCTGCCCAGAGAGGTTGTGGAGTCTCCCACTCTGGAGACATTCAAAACCCGCCTGGACGCTGTCCTGTGCAACCTGTTGTAGGTGACCCTGCTCTGGCGGGGGGGTTGGACTAGATGATCTCCAGAGGTCCCTTCCAACCCTGACGATTCTGTGATTCTGTTTGCACAGAACACAGCATTCCCCCAAAACCTAATAAACAGTAAAGGGAGGGTGAAGCCATCAGCTGCCTCACTGCCATTGACAGGACAGACCCTATCCCATTCCCGTCCTCTGCCTCCATCTCCCAAATACTCCTGGGCACGCACTTCCACCACTCACCTTGCACCAGATCTAGCAATCATGGAATCAGTTTAGAAAGTGTCAAATGCAACAAACTGACAGAAACCCAGCCCCCAAATGGGTAGTTTTATCTTAAATTAGGGAATTTAACCTATTCTTGGAAGCATCTACAGAGGGCCACACCTGGCCGAAGGGGGGGAAAAAACCCTCACGTGTCTGAGAGTAATGACAGGCAGCAGGGAGCTAAATCCCCCTCCTTTGGCAGAAGCGAGCTGTTAGACTAACTCTGGTACAAGTGGGACCTCCACCTTAACTGGTGGGAATCCAGTTTACCATGTTATGCCTTGTTTAACCAGACAGCACCGTCTCCAGTAAAACCTGCATCCTGCAGTCCTGGTTACAGATCACATAATTGCATTTTCATTTCCGAATAATTTCCAACTTTCTCTTCCAAATACATAAGAACTTCAGATTCTAGACAAAAAATAAATTGTGATTGTTAATACAGTTCATGAATAATAAATTAAGCCATGCTTGAATTTACTTAAAACTCAAGCACGCTAGGTCATTTTTCACATAAATAAAGCACTCAGAAAGTTCTAGCAGAAGGAACAACTTAGATTCATAACAGAACTGTGCTTTATTTGTTACAGCTGTTCCTTTATGATACCTGATCCTAGACATAAATTCCTTTGTTTTGGAAATGGTGGTTCACATACTGAGCCCAAAGCGTGTATTATCAGGGCAGATACAATTAATTTTAGCAGTGTAATAAACCGTATCGTTGCCTGGGAAATAAAATCTTGCAAAGGCTGAGTCATTCCCTTTGGTAATAAAATGATGATGTGCTATAACTTAATGTAGATTAAACCCCGTTCAACACTATCCAGGCTACCACAAAAGGAAGTTAATAAAAGCTGAGGGTGAACTCTAATAGGTTGTTGGTTCTCCTGTCTTGTATTAGGTGTGCCATAAATCAACATTTTAAACCAAATGCTGCTGGTTATATTAGAAGTGAACTGCAAGAGCTTTTTTTTTTAATAGTATGGACTCGTAACTTTTTCTTCTTTATGATGTACACAGAAACCTCATAGGTGAATATATTTTTCTATTTTTTTTCTCCCCTACATACTTTAAAAATAAATAATACATTGAAAAGATACGTCTACGGTGTTTGGAAATGTGAAATCAAACCACAACATCACCCACAGAGCACGGGTATTTCAACAGTTATAACATCTTAACAAGCATACGCTTTTTCGCGGTGCACAATTTATTGTATTAATTTCTCTCCTATACTATACTTATACTTGAGAAAGCAACCCGGTACAGATGTAAATTCACCCTGGATCTCCTTACTCAGAGAAGTACATTGCAGAATGGGGTCTGGAAACACAGCTTTGGTGGCACAGTTCTGTGTTGTACTCTGCTGCAAGCATCAACAGAAAATTATATGAGCAGTATAGGAACACTGTAATAACATAGCATCAAATATAGCTTAATGGGATGATTAAGGGATGGGAACATCTGTCACATGAGGACAGGCTGAGAGAGCTGGGACTGTTCAGCCTCGAGATAGCTCCTATCACTGCGTATCTCATGGGAGGGAGTAAAGAAGAGAGAGACAGGCTTCTCAGTGGTGCCCAGTGACAGGAGAAGAAGCAACAGGCACATACTGAGCTACCAGAAATTTAAATTAAATACAAGAAGAAAAAATAAACTTTTTTTTTTTTAACTGTGAGGGTGACTGAGCACTGGAGCATGTTGCCCAGAGAGGTTTCCATCCTTGGACATACTTAAAACCCACCCAGACCTGGCCCTGAGCAACTGGCCCTTGCCGATCCTGCTCTGAGCAGGGGTTTGGACTAGGCAGTCTGCTCCAGAGATCCCTTCCAGCCTCAGCAATTTTGTTTTACTCTTGAAATGAGAAATAAATTCACAGTATTTGAGGATGTAACTGTAAATTCTGTGAAAACAAATGAACAGCCACTGATTCTAATAAGAGTAACAACTAACCCTAAATTAAAAAAAAAACTTATCAGAAACACAGATATCTCTCCTACTTATTTTGTAAGACACCACCACACACCCAAGTTGAGCCTAATACAAGATTATTGGAAAAAAAAGACCATAAATGGGACGCATATGCCTTTGATGCTTCCTGAATGTAATATTAAGGGAAGCTAAATTCTAAATATGATCTACAGATCTACCTCTTTCTAATTTATTTTAATCTACTGCTAGTTATAGTGGTTGATTGTATTATTTACCTACGTTAGACATCTGTTTAAATCTGTCTCCATATAGAAAGAAGTAGCTTTTTCCAAGAGGCATCAGTATCAGCAGCTTACTGAAAGCTTTTCCACATACTACAAAACACAGGCAATGATTCAAGAGAACATGCGAGCGCAATGCTGAGCAGAAGCAGGCGAGAAGCCCAGGGCAGCACACCCTAACCCTGCCACACCAGGGCCTTGGGAGTGCGACACTCTGCTCCAATCACCGATTCTACCCCAGATGTTTACAGGTTTTAGGGAGAACCGCGTCCAGTCCTGTCAGGCAACTACCGAGCATCGCACTGCCCCGGAACAAGGCCGCTGCCAGGCCCAGCAGAGCCTCGTCTACAACCGCGTCCCCAGACCGGGCCCGGGCAGCCCGCGGCCGCGCAGGGCTAACAGACGGCTGCCCCGCTCTCGCAGGTTGCCGCTCGGTGGCGATGCGAGGGCAGGGGCCTGGGCCGCGGGCGGCAGGCTGAGGGCCGCTGCCGGGCGGCGCCCACCACCCTTCCCCTCAGCGCCGGCGGGGGGGGCCGCTGCAGCCTGCGGCTGTGGGACAGCGCCTCCTCTCCTCCTGAAAACCGCCCCTTCGCCCTGCGGCCGCTTAGCCCAGCCCCGCTGCCGAGCTCCAGCCAGCGGTGCCGCACGGGGGCCGCCCCCGCCGAGGCTTCCTGCCCTCCCCCCACCCCGCCCCGTGCCGGCGGCCGCCCGTCACCCTCACACCCCAGCGGCCCCGCGCTCATGCGCATGCGCTGCGCACCGCCCGCCCCCTCTTTCTGCTCTCGCGAGATCTGAGGAGCCCGGCGGGACATCCGGGGCTGCCGCTTGTGTGCGCGGTGGGGTAAGATGGCGGTGGAGTCGCGCGTCACGCAGGAGGAGATCAAGAAGGAGCCGGAGAAGGCGANTGTGTAGGCCTCGGGCCACCGGTGGGGGGGAAGGGGGGTACGGTTGGGGATAGCGAGTGGCCCCTCATCCGCGCCTCGCCTCGCCTCGCCCCGCCCCGCAGACNCAACAACGGGAGGCACCACCGCATGGACGAGTTCTCCCGCGGCAACGTGCCCTCCAGCGAGCTGCAGATCTACACCTGGTGAGTGCGCGGCGGCGGCCCGGGCCNGACCCTGCGGAGCGGGGCTCCCAGCGGTATCGGGGAGCTTGGCTGGCTTGAAGTCCTTGTTCCGTACTCGGCTGCGAGGGGGAGTTCGATAGGTCTTGTTTAAAACGGGAATCGCGGGAGGTTTCCATGGGTGCGGGTGTGTGCTCCGCTGTGGTGGCAGCTCCGCGGGGGAGGCGGCGGTCGCCTGCAACCGTGGCAACTCGGACGTGGCATCCATGGAAGCAACTTTAGCCAAGTGCCGATTGCTGCGCACTAAAACTTACTGCGGTTGAGTTGCCCAATTATTGATGCACGTAATCAGAGGCTTGTGTTGTGGTGTATCCATTCCACACGGAGGTTCTCCTTTAACTAATGCTTAAATTTTGTTCTAAGAGCCCTGTTTTTTTTAGTAGAAGTAGTTGTCCCAGGAGCCTCGAGCTGTTGTGTGAACGGTGTGTTGGTTTTAAGTCAGAGCCTCTTGAGTCATGCGTTTCTCTTTGGTCCGGTAGCAGTGCTTCAACAGAGAGCTGCTTGTCATTGTGTTCAAATTTAGTTTGGAGAACTGCTTTAGTCCGTATTGCAAACACGTTAGTTTTTGTTTGTAGTATTTTGGTGAATGCTTTTGAAAGTGAATTATGGTACTTTTAAAATTTATTTATTTCTTCAGGATGTCTGGTATGTCATAACATGTATGTGATATGGTTGAATAAATCCATTTTTGTGGCTAGCAAAGCATGCAGTTCTAATTTACTTCTTAATGGGATCTATGGACTCAGTCCGGGCTATTGATGGTGTCTGAGCTGTTTGCCATCTGCAGAAGTCAGAATGGGCATTGTCTGTCAACACACTGCTCCTTGGTTGCCTGAAGCTTGGAGTGAGTGTACAGTCTGTATAATTAGAGCTGCTTTAGTTGTGATGATTGAGTCCTTTTGTTCTTGAAATTCTAGAAGTAAGCTTTAGCTCTGGTTTGGTTGAACACTGGAAAAAGAAGTGCTGCCTGTTAGGGCAGAAATGCAAATCTCGATGGAAATGGAAAAGTAATTAATGATTTATTTTTTTCTTTTATGTCTACATTTTCTTTACTATTCAAGAAGCTATTTAGCATAGACACCAACTTAGGTGAGGAAACAGTGTTCATTGTATAAATGCATTAAAAAAAAGTTCCCTGCTGTTTAAATAGTTACTCTTTTGGGACACATGGAAAAGTAGATGTTGAAACAGGCCAGAGGTGAAGAAACGTTTCTAATATCACAGCACATTAGAAGCTACTACAGCTAGAACCACATTTGCACGAGACTGTGTTGTCTTCAGTGCACAGTAAGTGGTGAATTCTCCCAGGCGTTTTAATCAATAACTAGAGCAATTCCTCGTCGCTTGATCATTAGACCAAAATGTATTGTTTGGAATGCCATGTAGTTGTGAAATCAGTGGCTCACTATGGCTAAAATGTAAGATCTTGCTCATCTTCAGGTATTGACAGAAAGTATACAAAGGCAAGGAAATGTATGGTTAAGTTGTAGCCATATGTTGATTCCACCTTAAATGGGTTTGGGGAAGCTTTTTTTTATTGTTTTTGCCTTTGAGAATGTGAACTTCTTTGGTTTGTTTGTTTAACCTAGGATGGACGCAACTCTGAAAGAGCTGACCAGCTTAGTGAAAGAAGTCTACCCGGAAGCACGGAAGAAGGGCACACACTTCAATTTTGCAATTGTTTTTACAGATCTCAAGAGGCCTGGATATAGGTAAATGGCACTTCTTTTCCGGGCTAATAGAAGATTTCAGGCACTGGAGCAGTAAATTGTTTATCATTAAGGCTGATTTTAAAGCTCAGAACCCCCAAATCAAGTTTCGAAAGTTCTTGGTAGCAGACTATATGTTGACCACTGCAAACTCTAAATTCTGCTTGGTGGCCATCATTGTTAATGTGTTCCCAAAACAATGAACCTGTGTGCTTGAAGGCTTTCATCACTGTACTGGCAACCAACCAGAATGTGGACCTACAGCTCAAGATAAGGCTTTGTTTCTGGTGATACGAGGAGTAGTAGGTCTTACATCTGAGAATGTATTTGGGTTTTAGCAGTGGTCTTGTTGCAGGTATCCATCTTCCATGACAGTATGAGCTAACCTTTGTCAGCAACGAGTGGATATATCCTGCTCTGTTATGTGTGTGGGGGGGTCTTGTTCTGTGTGTGTGTATGGAAGGGGCCAAGGGATTCTCTTTAGTATTTAACTTAATACGGGAGAAGGTTCCCACACCCCTCTGCCCCATCAGAAGAAGGATTTGGTGTGGCTTTTCTTGGTGCATCTGGTACTGGAAAGAAAAAAAACCAACACAGCATCCTGTGCACGTAGCTAAATGCTAAATACAGTGCAGAGGATGGCATGGGAAGGTGGTCATGAGCCGATACAGTTCCTGTTTTGGACATCTAGAGAGATTTGCCTCTGATAACTACCTTGCCTTTCCTCTCCTGCACGCAGGGTGAAGGAGATCGGCAGTACCATGTCGGGCAGGAAGGGCACAGATGATTCCATGACATTGCAGTCTCAGAAATTCCAGATAGGAGACTACTTGGATATAGCAATTACTCCTCCGAATCGCGCACCACCCCCATCAAGCCGCATGAGACCATACTAAGCTATTGCTTCTTTGTATGACTGCATCTTCTGTTTATTCCTACTTGCTGTTCTAAAGCAGGCTTATTTTTTTGCTTTTGTTGCTAAGCAAGAACACCTGAAGACAAAGCTAAGCATCAGAAATTAAAGTTAACTTTTAAACCTTTTAGTTTATTTGTTTAGGAGAAACACTTATCTTTAGCAGTGCCATCATCCTATCCCTGATTGTCATAGTTTGAACAGTAAGTCAGCATGTCCAGTGTTTCAAGATTTCCATAAAATACGACCAGAAGGATTACAGGTGTTCTGTAGTTCTGTCTTGTTTGGAATAAAGATTGATGTTATTAATCTTTTGATAGTGTGGTGGTGGTTTGTGATTTTGTTTGGTTTTTTTTGTTTGTTTGTTTGTTTTTTAAGTGGATTTCTGCAGAGAAATTTCTGCTTTTAAGCAGCAGTTGAAATTGAAAGGAGGGCCAGAGCCTTTATTTGGTAACTTTTGGGTTTGTTGAGTAGAGGTAGGCAGCCTTATGGGGATTCCTTGTACAGGAGGATTTTTTTTTTTTATATATACCACTGCTGGCTGTATTTTGGAGGATGAGCATGTGAGCCCTGTGGTTGAGGTCAGCCAAGCTCAGTGTTACGCTCCCTGCTGACAGGGAAGGTCAGAAATGAGCTGTGTAAGACTGCCTGTCCTCATGCAGAGCTGCTTCATCTTGTGCCAAGATGATGCCAGTCCATGGATTGGGAATGGCCTCAGTGACCCCAGTATGTCCTGGGATACTGAGGAGCTGCTGGCCTTACTAGAGGAAGATGTAGTTCAGCACACTTGCACGTCATCCTTATTTGAGTTCTGAAGGAACCAATGTCTTTCAAAACAGAAGGTAGAAAGCTGTCTTTGAAGATCTTGCTTTTTTTAGAACAGTGGTCTCCAAACTCTTTTTCGATTGCACACCCTTAACGGTAAAAAATTTTTGAGCATATACCCCTGAAATTATTTATGTGATACACATCTACTACTGTACTAATATATTATGTGCATTTTAAAACTACACAAAAATAGAAATGAGAAAAGAAAGATGAAATATTTAAAATATTTTAAAATTGTATTTATTAATGGTACCAAAAATATTTTCTTCCTGCACTCTACTTGTGCACGTACCACTTTGGAGATTGTCTTGTCTCTTGGCTTGTCTTGCACACCCCTATTGGAGACCACTGTGTTGGAAGATGGGAGTGTCTGCAGGGACCTGGCCAGAAGGAATCTGGTGTTTTCAGATCGAGGTTGACTAAGGAGGGCGCAGACTATTTCCTAATGAAAATATGATGGCAGATGTTCTTATCTTCGGTTTAGATGAACTGAGAGGAAGTCAGGCAGCGAGTCTGCGCTCTGGCAGTATGGGTGGGAGTCCTGACCCTGACCACTGGGTTCTTGCCCAAATAAACCAGTGGGGTGGAGGCAGCTGGCTCGCGTGCCTGCATCTCCTGGGCTGTTGACCACAAGCAATATATTGTCAGTGTACGCTCACCAAGAGGACAACGCCCAATTTTGGCTTCCAGAACTCAAAGGAAGGTGACTACTGTAGCCTGCTTCCCTTAGTTATCTTCATCTAATATCTACAATTTCGGACCCTACGCTGACCAACCTGAGCTGGGTAAAATACTGCTGCTTGGCCCTCAGTAAGATGATTTTCACAAATACTTGCAGCTTGCAGAGAGCACTAGTTTCTCAATTTACTGTTACCCTTGGGTGTCGGGGAAAAGCCAGGGAGCAGTGAGGTGTCAAGGTTCAAGGCTGTTCTGTGTTAAAAGTTACTGATGAAGCTGGAGGTTGTTGAGGGTATCTAGTGGCCAGCTTCCAGAACCTCAAAAGAGAGGAAAGGGTAGCTAAGGGGTCTCAGTTGTCCATGGGGAAACCGGAAGGTTGGTCTGTGTGATGGACGCTGCTCTCTGGGAAGCAGCTGATGCTGCCTGGTACCTTCTTAAGGAGCAGGAGGAAGAAGGGGTGACCCATGACCCAGGAAATCAGTGCAACACCAGAGGATGGGGCCTGTGGCTTCCCATAGCTCAGTGCTTGCCTGTTTCTTCTGTCACTGCAGGGGGAGATCTTGAGACACGCAGGTGCCTCTAGTCTTACAGCAGGCTCCAGCTGTCCCTGGGCTGTGAGCCCTGAGCATACAGCTGGCGTGGAGGGAGCCAGGCCCTTGTTTTCTATATGTGGTGCCCCTGTGTGCAGAGAGAAAGGCAAGAGCAGAAGCAGAAGCTGTAGCTGCTCCTTAGGGCCTTCACCTTCCTCACTTAAGGCTTTAGCAGAGCGGAGGCTAAGACTGAAGTAAGTGTTCCTGTCTGCTGGGGACAAGGCGTATGCTGTGATTCATGTATTTTTATATATATTTGTTTTTTCCTATCAGGAGTCCCTTGGTGCAGTATAGCCTGAGGGATTTTAGATTAATTTCTGCCCATGGTTCACACTTTTCTGTCCCCCTTCTCTGGGTTCTAAGTTAGGGACTTGCGATTTCAGCCTTCGTGAATGACCCTCATTTGCAGAATCACATGCATCCGAGTCACTTTTTCCCCTAACACTGAAGAGGTTGAAAAGCGCTCCCCACCCTTTCTTAAAGAGAGCTCAAGAAATAACAACTGCTTTCTAAAGGACTGTGAGCCTGGAAGTGGTAATGGAGCTGGTCTGGTGTGGCGATGGGTGGGATGTTTTGCCGGGGTGAAATCTGTCACCTCTGGTGCGAGGTAGACACTCCCCACAATACTGCTACTGTGAGGAACCCGCATGTCATAACAGCTCAGTAACTTTTGTGTCACCAGGGGCAGGTTTGGTCAGGACCTCTGCTGCCCGTATACTGGGTTGTGGCCAGATCAACTGTCTGGTTTTTGGCACCTTATAGACCTGGGCAGACAGAAAAGTGAAGACCACTGCTAAGTGGCCTACTCGTCACAGGGCATTGTCCATGCTGCAAAATGAGTGAGGCGAGTCCTGCAGTAACCAGCATGTAATTACAGAATTGCACCTCCTCCCACCAAAGGCAAGGACCGACCTGCCACTACAGGTATGCAGGAATATGCGCATTTCCTTATTTTTGTGTCCTGGTTTTTGTTGTAATTGCATTTAAGGATAATCCTCAAAATTAAATGTCATTGTATAAGGCAGCGGCAGCAAGTGAGCCTGTGTCTGTGACTCAGCTGCTCTGGGAGGTGGCTTGGCTTTGCTACTGGAATGGGAGATGTGGCCCAGTGAGGGCTTGTGCCTGCCCAGCCCGGGGCAGGTCTTCACACACTGCAGAAAAAAGAGGAACAATGTACTGGCTTTATCTTTGGCAGCACGTAGAGCAAAATCACCAGGAAATGAACATGCAGAACTACCTTCAGTAGCAAATCCTTCAGCTTGACTGCTTAGGTGTGGAGTTCACCTTTGCACGAGTACCATGGAAGTACAAACCTCAGCTGACCTCTTCCCCAGCTGCTTTGGGCTAAACATCTCTCGAGAAGATTTGCCCTCAAACACTTGCACTTCGCACAGAAAGGTAATGTAGAAGTGAACAGAGTTCAACTTTCTGTACCTATTTTTTTGGAAAAAGACACTTGAGAGATCAGGGCAGTTGACATCAAAAATCCACTATGCAGTCAAGGCTAACAGCAGCAGTTTTGAACTCGGACATCAGGATACAGTGAGCAGCTGTAAAAGCAGACAGTACCAGGGTACAACCATCCAGATGTTGCAAGAGGTAAGTGAAAGTTGTCACCTGCTGAGCTTCTACTGTACAGGAGGGAATTTACTCACAGTAACAAGGTTGTATGTCTCTTCAAGCTGCTATGAAAGCTGAGGAAGGATGTCAGTCCCTAAAAAGAGCAAAATATGTACAGCACTGTGGTTCAGGGAAATTAAAACACGGTCTAAAAACTCAACAACAGTGAGCAATCCCATATGCTCAGGAAGCAAAGCCATGTAGACAACACTACACCCAGATCTGTCAATCCACAGGGCTTGTTTTGTATGCAGCCATTTCGTGAGGAATTTTTGTCCCTCAACAAGGCAGCTGGATGAGATTTTTTTTTTTCCCTTTCCTTTTTGGATGCTTAAAGCCCTAACAGATACAACTCACAGTTTCATCTCTGCGCTTTCACCAGCCACCACCCCTCCAAAGCTCTTTTTATCTCCCAGCTGCATAAGGCAAAGAACTAGGATGACAGTTTTCCAAAAAAGTTTTCCTAATGCTGTCATTTCTTAGAGGTAGACCCCACACACAGCACTGCAGGCAGCTCTCAGTCCCTGCCCAGGCCCCTCCAGGGATACCACCCCTACTCACCCCCTTTTGCAGGTGACCCTCCAGGCCTCACCTTATCCCTGTCCTTCCTCAGAGAGGCTCCTTTTTTCTCTGCCTTTAACCGGTGACAAACACCTGGGCCACCTGAGCCCCTGGCCCCTCTGGCTGCAGCAGTGAGCCAGGTGAGCTGGGCTCCCACTGCAGGGCCAGGGGAGCTGCCCTGTGCCCCTCACCTGCAGGGTGCAGCACAGCTGGGCCCACCTACAAAACCAAAGCAATTTCCCTTAATAATCTCAACTTGCATTAGACAAGACAGGATCAAAGAGATGCGTGGCCCTAGTCAGCTCCCTACCATGCCAGCACAACCCTTCTAAAAGCTTTTCTGCAGCGCTTTTGGGAGCAGCTGGCTGTGTCTCTGGCAGAGGAGCTGGTGTCTGGGTTAATTCCCTCCCTAGTTAAGCAGCAAGGACAAGGCTCACACACACACTTGGTCAATAACCTGGGCTGCATCACCCACATTCCTCGCTCCATATTCTGGAGCAGGTGTGAAGGCTTAAGTTTTGCTGTGAAAAAAGCAGAAACAGTCCTGATGCAACAGGAAAACATTAAGCATTCTCAGCAAGTTCTCACTCTTGCAATGGAAAACATGGAAAAATGAGAAGGTCTCAGAAACTCTGTTATGTCAGAACAAATGAATGACAACAGTTACGGTCGCGTTCAAAGAACAGCGATGTAAGTAATGTGACAGCCAAGACATGACTTGCCAAAACCAAAGCAATCCAATTACCTGCTGCTCTTGTCTCAGCCCTTGTGTCTAGACATTACAGCAGATCAGCTGGGTTAAAAAAGAAACATCAGTTCCTCCGACAGAACAGGACACTGAGGAATGTGAACTGTAAAACACCCGTGTCATGTGGTGCACAGCAGGCGCTGCGCTGGCCACGGAGACCTGTCAGCAATGAGGAGGTACCTGGCTGGCATATCGGGCAAGGTGCTGGAAATAAAAAACAGCTGAAGGCTGGGTTCAAAGGGGCTGGGCAGTTCAGGACCCTCCCTGGGGTGTTTCCAGTCTCACAGAACTGACAAGCTTAAGTAGAGACATCCTGGCCCAAAAACTCACTTGACCTTTTCAACACTCAGCAAGAAAATCCAGTGAATGCTGCAGGTGACCCCTTCAAGGGCACCTCTGGGTGAGCTCCTTAGTGCTGGCTGAGGTATGAATTCCCCACCCCATGCTTCGGGCAAACAGGAGTGAGTTAGTGTCTTCAGGCTTGAAGAGACTTGGAGGTCTTTAACAGGGGCCTGTAATCTGCATCTGCCCCAGACAGCCCTGCTGTGTATGCTGTTTGGATTTGAGCATTCCTTTCCTTGCGTCCTCAGTGCGTGTTTGGCAGATATAGAAGACCTGCCACCACTTCACTGCTGAGTAAGAGGTAGGAGCAAGCATAGCTGACCTTCTAGTCTTCTGCTGAGGTCTTCTAGCTGAGAGCCATGAAGCACATACCCCAGGCTTCAGGGGACAGGGGGGGAGAGCCCCAACAGTGGTCCCAGATAGGGTATTTGAAGAACAGCACCAGGCACGCAGCAGTCCTGCACCAACACCCCTCACTGCCTGCCAGCTCAGCTGGGGCTACGCACTGTCCCACAGCTGTTGCCCAGCCCGGGGCCTGCTGCCAATCATGCCACGCTCCTGCTGCCTTTGGTTTAAGAACTGCAGTGGAGAGCAGGAGGCTTATGCATGAAAGGGAGAAGGGAAGCACACGCATATGAGAGTACTAAAGGTTTGAAACAAGGTCCCACCATCGCAACCTACATGGCCAGGAACAAACCACACCATCCCATACCTATAGGGCCATCTTCCAAAGGTGAGGTTTGTCACAGTGGCTGTGTCCCCTCCAGTCTAATTCATGCACAGCCACCCAAGCAGTTACCTGGGGAGGGGGTTTGGAAGCAGGAATGCTGGGTGGTAGGGTGAAGAAGACTAACTGCTTTAGCTGCCATGGAAGCGCTCAGGTGACAACAGCTTCAGGAAACCTTACCAAAACAACCAGCCAGCCAGGATACAATTCCCCAAGCAACTTAAGCCACCAGTGAAGGAGGATATCCTGGCTGCCACTCCCTCCGCCCTTTCCCTCCTCTTGCCTCAATGCACATCCGTGCCTTTGCAGGTGAGCAGTGATTTGGGTCAGCATACAGAGTCCATGAATAATTTAACCTTGGAAAACAACAATTAGTTCCTGGTGGCTGAGCAAGCAGGAATGGCTTCGCCTGCAGCCACAACTGCAGTGACGCAACCAAGGGTGTGGGACCCACAGCTGGGGGAGAGGAAAGGCGGGACCACACAGCAGGGCCTTAGATTGGTTTACAACAGTTGTGTAAGCAATCATTTTTTAGGACTTTAAGCCAGGAATTATTAAAGTATTTGAACATCTTCCTGCTGGGTATTCAGCAAAATATCCTTCACTTGGTCTCTTCCAGGAGAAATGCCCACATATCACCATATCTTCCATGGACCATTTCCTGTGTGTGTGCATTTGTGCTATTTGTTTCTTAAACTCTTCAACTTGCATTAGACTAGACAAGATCAAAGAGATCCACAGACCTGCTCAGCTCCCTACCATGATGTCAACTGCCCCTTTGTAAAAGTGGATATTACTGTAAGAACAGCATGAGGTTTAATGTTTAAGTTGATAGATAACATAGCCAGCATTGATGGATGTCTTCTTAGGAGAAAGTTATATTCCTGTGGACTGATGTGCACGCAATTCCATAGCGTGGCCACTGGATGTTGTCATTGCTCCTTATAAATGCCACAATCTCTGTATTACTGTCCCATGGGGAAACAAGGTACTCTCAAAATACAAGGCAGCTCCAACATCAGCTACAGCTGTTGCTGGAGCACATGCAACCACCATGAGTACTGCAATATCTGAATAATGACAACAGGGAACAAAGCAAGTATCACATCTCACAGATAATCTAAAGCATCCACGATGCTTTAAATAACCAAGGAAGCCTGGACTCGAGTTACTGCTCCAGTGATTTATAAAAACATCAGTAAAAGCACAACGGGAGGCACTAAAAGCGATGCTTGTCATTTATCCATTTGACAACCATTGGGGAAATTTCATTTCAGTGCAAGATCTATATTTGTAATTTAACCTCAGGCTAAATATTTCTAAGAAAAGAAAGCATTGACCACTTCATGGGCCTTACAAGGCAGAACAATTCAGACGCTCCTTTGACAGCAAATAAGATTATGGAGAGAAGCTTCTGTGAGCTGACACATTTGGTATGCTTAAATAAGAAAAAAAGATTAAGAACTACAGCAAATGAAAGAAAACTAAGGGCTATGTTTTTTTTGGTTGCTTCCCACATGTCCTTAAGTATTAAAGTGCAATTTTGTGCTGGGCTCAATCTCTTCTGACTGCAGGCTACTGCTAGAAGATGTGATCCTGTTCTCACCCTTCACTTACATCTGATCTAGCAATCACACAGGCAGAAGCTGTTTGAGATTACTGCTAGGGAGGATAAGCTAGAAAAGAAAAGAAAAATTAATTAGTCTTTCAGTGGCTCAGCAAATGGAAGTAAACCATCATAAAACTGCAGGACCTCTAAATTCTGTGCATGAGAATTGGTGAAACAGCCTCTGGTGGAAGAAGGCCCCAGTTACACTGGCTTAAGTACAACACAGAACTGCAGTCTGAATCAACTCTCCATTTTCAGGTGATGACAGTCCCTTACAGAACTACTGCACTCGCTACTTATTTATCTACTGTTTATCCAAACCGCACTTTCTTACAGGCCAATGCTGTGATCAGATTCATCCCACAACAAACCAACCTGCAATTTTTAAGTTCTTTTGTATTATTCCCTGCTCTGATATGTCATATTACTTTAGCACACAGCAGGGTGAGCCTTTCTTCCACAGCAATACTGGTTTTAGCGGAGTCTCGACCTCCTCTGGCTCCATGGCTACATCGCTGGTTGTTCCAGTGTTTGCACACATGCAGTTTATCAGATGGACACACAGCCACCTGTGTGAGAGAACTGATCTGAGTAGAAAAAAACCCAACACACAACAAAAGAAAATACAAAACTTTCAACCTCACACCCCCTCAGCCTAAGCTTTCACTTCTGCCAACTTTTCCCTCTCCTATCCCCCATACTCAAACTACTGCTTAGGCCTTACCAAAACCTAAAAGGTTTTCAAAGGTGAAGCACGACAAACTAAAACTAGTTTTTGTTTTACTACCCTGCTCCTATCTACCTCAGAGCAATTATCCTGCTATGAAGAACATAAATACAAAGAGCAATATTACTTGTATTAGGGTAATATTGTAGGCAAGGAAAACAAAACTAACTAGTAAAACTTCATTTCTAGATTCCAAAAAGCTCCATGCCACCATCATGTCACAATAGCTTGAGTAGACCAGAAGATTTTAAGATTTCAATTATCATCTTGAACATAACTCATATCTCAAAATATTAATTGAATCCCTTTTGTATTAGTTAATGAAATAGCTATGAAGTGTAGCAGAAAATGTTGTTTAACAGGCAAGAAAAATGATGCAAATGGCTTACAGTGAGAACCCCAGAACTGCCGGGTACAACTCTACAGGTCCCTAATGAAGGGCAGGACAGTGGAGTGCAGAACTGTTCAAGATGTTTATAAGCCCTTTTGGGTGGGGTGAAGCAGGAATACAGCAAGGTCCAGGACAGGAGTGCTGCTTGTTCCATTTGATTAAACAGAGTCTTTCAGGATATCTGGATTGCTTCAGGGCAAGAAAGTAGCCATCAAGTGCTGTGGAGGGAGAATGCAGGCTATGAAACCCCTCCTTCTTAGTGCTGGTAAATCTGTGTGGCTGAAAGATTCTTGCTTTGCAGCAGAATACTTTGTACCTTTTTATGACCATGAAGTTCCATGACTAGCCCATCCAGCCCAGTTTTAGTCCGTGAAGATGCTGGAAGCAGGCCTGGCCTTCGCTCTCCGAAGGAGTTGCGTAGAACAAGTAAGTGCTTTTATAGCAGCAGATGATTAGTTTTGCAAGCAGCCACCAAGCATCCAAGACATTTATTTAGCATTCAAAAGCATTGATCAAGCTCAAAAGACTGACACATAATAATACATATTTTTCAACAGAAGCTTGCACAGAAAAACAGCGTACTTAGGCCAGAACTAGTAGAAAATCAGCTTCTCCAGTTAATTTAATGGACACTTATCCTGGAGAGTGACTGAAAGAGCAGGAAAAAGGCTTCTTTACTTGCTAGGTTTTAGCCAGGGTAAGTTCATCTGAGCAACTGGAGAAATACTTCTGGGCATCTCCAGATGTTTGTATATCCTGAGGGCTTTAAAAAAAAAAGTGAAGCTGTGTTCAGAAAGTTCAGAAAAGCATACACTTCTCCCCATCTCGCGGGACAGTCTCTCCCTTCTTATGTGTTGCATGCCTGCCCTAATATAAATGACAGGATTTTAGCCATCAATAGGAAGACCATGTACAGATGGTAAGAGCAGTCCCAAAGTCACCCACAGGAATAGCTGACACTGGAAACAGCAAACTGGCTCTAAACAAGGATATGTAGTTGGGATTTCTTGTGGAGAAAAGTGAAATCTCTGGTGGAAAAAAAAAAAAATCCCAATTACTATGACTACCAGATACCAAAAGAAATGCACAACAGCTCTGAGAACTTAAGCTTGGTCAGCTATTAGAAGGATAGATGTGCATGTTTAGAAGCGTCACCACCACTTACAGAACACACATGGCAGTGGCACAGAAGAGTAAGCAATAACCTACATGCCTGCCAGCAAGTCTTTCCAGCAGTTGAAGATATATGTAAACTGTACCAATTGCACAATATATTTTCAAATAATACATATTCGAGCCAGAGTCACCTTTTAGGGCTACGGAAGCTAGACTGTCAAGAGGAAAACAAATATATGGCACCTAATATGATGTCAATGTGAGAAAACTATAATAAGAAAGAAGCAGCAGCATAAGAAATACTTGTCCATCAGAGGTAACCGTCTGATCCAGGGGTATGGCTGATATGTCTTAGTCACTTCTGCAATACTAATAGCATAGAAATGCTTTAAACAGTAAAGCAGGAGTTACTCTTCACATACAAAAAGACTTGTTTCTGTAAAGATACCAAATGCTGTTGAAGTACTACACTTCAAACTCAGCCCTGAAAAGATGTACAGTGTCACCAGAACAGCCAGAGATATCCACTTTCTGGGGCAATATACTGGACCTTCCCTTCATTGCAACCTAACTACACTTCTCTACAGCCTACTGCAGACACGCATACGCAACATGAGAATCGGGTGAAAACACCAAAGTCACTTCATACGTGACCCCAGTTCCTCATTGAAGCATACGTATATTTAAAAACCCTCAATATATTTTATCAAACACAAGTTGTTCATGCAAACAAGTTTATCCACATCAAACTTTCTTCATTAAAAAGCTTTTCTTCTGTATGGCTCTTTCTTCCCACCAGTATTTTCTTTTGCTTTTTGCGCTTGTTACGATTCAGTGACAAGATCCATGAGTGTGAAACAGTCTCAACATGGTATTCATCTTTCTTTCAGATGTTTGGCTTGAAAAATCCAGGATGTCCTCTGCAAATATATCCAGAAGAGTTCATGAACTTATTTCAATCATATTTTGAATTAGCAGAAGACAAACACTGAAAACTCTTTTTTATTATCTTGACAAAAAAAAAAAAAAGAAGGGTCAGCTAAAGTAAGAGCTTTGCTCTATTTGATTACTCAAATGGATTCCAACTCCAAGTATAGTAAGATAAAAGTATGTATCAGTCTCATTCTGGGTTGTTGTGATCATTATTTGACTCCATACATGTTCCTTGTACCTCTTACATAAACAATCTGTACTGACCCCAAGTAACAGATAATCAACAAGTGTAATATACATTACATTGAATCAGGAATATCTACACTTGATCAAGTTGTCACAAAAACTTCTTTCTATTCAAACCGATCGAGTTCTTTTTTAAAAACTTACCACTGTTCAAAGATTACTCATACTTATTGTAAACTAATTTCATCTCACATATTGTTCATAAGGTGGCTTTGCATTTCAAATAACTTTGTCTTTGCCAAAACGACTGTGAAATTGGTCATGTCACTTACACAGTTTTCTCCAACTCCTTAGTTTTATTGCCTGAATTTACTCGGAAGAAAGCATTCACTCGTGCTTTGGCTGCCACAAAGCAAAATATGCCTACAGATAAAACAGTAAAACTCTACTTTTTTTTTTTTTTTAAAGTTGGGAGGATTCAAACACACCATCAGTTATAATATTTGTTCTTTACAATAAAGACAGTCCGATACCATGCCAAAGAACAGTTATTTAGTCACAGGAACGAGAGCTATTCTGGTAGCTGAAAAGCAAGCAGCTGCATGAGTTTCTAAATGCGCTGAAGCATCTTCATAGCTCCTCCAAACTAGATTACTTAAATTTGTAAAAATTTAATCATACCTATTCTCTTTGTTGCAGTAATCACTGAAATCACTTTCATATCTTGTACTATTTCCTGCCTTGGTCTCCATTTCCTTGGCTTTAGAGGAGTCTACTTTATGATTATACTTGGACAGAATCTACAAGAAACATTAAAAGGGAATAAAAAGAATTATCTAAGAACTCAAAACAAGATTACAGTTTATACATTTTTAATAAGTAGCAGAGAACTCTTTCTTTTTGAAGAACAAAATTTGATAGAACTAAGCTCTTTTAATTACTATTTTGATATTAAAACCACTTAGGAAAAAAAGTGTATTAGCTAACCTGTAGAACATCATCTGGTATCCTTGTTATTTCTGGAGGTGGAGGAGTATGAAGTAACTGATCATAGTGTTTTATTTTGGGAGGAGAAGGGTCTTCAAAATGTTTAAGATACTCATCAGAGCTCACAGCAAAAGGAATGCTATCTTCTACATATTGTTTATCTGTTGCATCATTCTTGGTCACCAGCTCAATCTTTTCCTCCTGCTTTATCTGCTGCAAAAGAAGTATTAAATGCCTTCAGTTAATTTACTTATCGTAGGTAAAGTATTTAATAAGTGTTCTTACAAAATTACCATTAGAAAGATCTTCCGCAATGCCATAAAAAAACGTAGTATTTGAAAAGAATCCCAAATTAACATTTGAGAAAATGCTTATGGTAAAAAGTGCGTGAAAATGTACATAATTTCTATTTACTACCTTAGTTTCTGGTTTTAGCCATCTAGTTTCAAAATCTGGAAACTGTGGTGTTCGTGTATGAGTGGGAAGAGGCAGTTCACTTGTCTCTGGTGACCTTGATAACATGCTGTTTGCTCTGGAAGGGGTTTTCACATCAGGAGTACAGAACACAAGTATCATAGGAGAAGCCATCCAGTCAGCTGCTGAAATTAGGGGGTGGGTAAAAATAAGAACATATACTTACAGACACATGCATAAAAATAGTATCAGCTCCAGTGCCCCAGTTTAGTTTTCCAAGTCTATTAGCTTTTCATAGATTTTTTTTTCTCACAGATTATGTGAGACAGTGTCAAAAGCCTTGCTAAAATAGAGGTAGACAACATCCACTGCTCTCCCCTCATCTACCCAGCCAGTCATGCCATCATAGAAGGCTATCAGATTGGTCAAGCATGACTTCCCCTTGGTGAATCCATGTTGACCACTCCCAATAACCACCTTTTCTTCCACATGCTCAGAGGTGATATCCATTTCAAATAAGGATAAGCTGCAGTTACAAAATGATGGATCCCTGTGCACAATTCTAGGTGGAGATGAGTTCTTCTAATGAGCAAAGATTTATACCGAAGTGAGAAACTTTCCCACAGAAGCCACCAACATTTCATTTTCTAGACATTAGTACTCATACAATGACTAGGCTTGAATTAAGTATATTTAACAAGAAACACAGTTTAAAAGTTTACCATGTGTTTATAATGCATTTACACATACCTTATGTAAAAAAATGCATATGTATATTTATTTCACATATTTTTAACTTACCATTCTCAGCTGTCAGTTTTGGTTTTGGCCCAGGAGTAACCATGATTTTCCTGGATGTCATTTCTGGTACATTCACTTCATGATCATCTGTTTTAACTGACCTGAAAACCAAAGTCTTCAATTAGCTCTTAAGTAATATGAAGAAATCACAATTAAAGGAATGCTGTCAGCCTGATTACTTTTCTAGTATTTGTTCATCAACATGCAAGTCAGAAAAATCATTTCCTCAAAGATGATTTTTTCATAGATTTTTCATCTCTGATTCTACAGCAGCAATTCATAGCATGGAAATATTCACTCCACCCACAATTTATCAAATACACTGAGATTTCAATCCAAGGTACAAAAAAACCCCAAATGAAACAAACAAAAAGCATCCAGGGTAGGATCATTTTTTTTTGTCCCAGATGATCAATTCTGAGCTAGGGGTACAGTCTATTTTATTTTGAATTGCCTGTTGCTTACAAAATTCTAAATAACAAGAGGAAGTATTTTTGGCTTTTAACCTACTAACGTTATTGTGAACACTAGAAGATTTTTAATTCCATTTTTAAGTTTGAATAAGATTACTTATGTTAATCTCTAGCTGACTTCAGAGTGAAAAGCCATTTAATATCAATCCCACAAAACTAGAAATGGAAATTTTTAAAATATTTTTTTCATATCCAAGATATTCTAGTGGAAGTAGGGTGTAGGCAGTTAAGAGACAGTACCAGACTAAAAAGAGGAAGCTTACCTAAACTCTACACAAAAGTGTGTCTATAAGAAAACTATTTCAAATGTTTACAAAGTTATCTTAACTATGAGAACTAGATATAGAGCTTCTCTACAAAAAGCCTAAGCTTCAAAAAAAAAAAAAAAAATCCATTTGATGCAGTATATTCTACTTAGACGAACACAGATCAAACTTTGAGTTAAAAGAAAAACATTTCCCCCCCCCCCGAGTCAGTTTTGCCTTGGAGGTATTATAGATACCTGAAACATCTTTTAGTTTTTACAATGGAGAAGAACAAGTATAACAATAGACACTTTTGTTCAGACACTTCCCCCGCCCCCTTCTTTTCTTTCCTAATTACTTTTGGTTTCAGTTTTGTAGTAGGTGCACCAAATTATATTGTTCTTTTCAGCTGCTTCAAAACTGCACAACAAAGTTTAAGGAGTTGAGGTCTACTAAATATTTTAAAGAATTTTTAAAGTGTTTTTCACATGATGCACAGCTTCTAGACAGATTTCAGCGAGGTGCAAGACCTGACTGACACAAGCAAGGCATATGGGAAGGGCAGGGCTGTCTCCAAGAAAGTCAGAATTATTATCTGTCTTTGTACCTGGAAACTACAGGTATAAGGCTACTTCATTTGTACTTGGGTTTTTTTGCTTATCTGATCCTCAGGGAAGAGATTCTGCCCATTATACAGTGAAAAAATAGCTTCCTTTTATTATTATTTTTTAATTTGCTGCCTTAGTGTTCCGCTCAATTAGCATGCTGAGCTTTCTCACTAAGAGGTGAGATGAGTGCTTTTTGGAGGTAACAAGCTGTTTAATTGTTTCAACCTCTCTGATCAAACCGCAAGTTAACTCTAACTTAATGATGCAAAATAAATAAGCTAAAAGACAGATAAACAACATTTTAACTTTAATGACTTAATGTCGTGACCTCTCATATATGCCCCTAATTCTGAATCCATACACAGCTTTAACTTTAGACCCAATTAGTGTGTGTCCATCTGTTTTGGTCATTAATAACGATGATGTGTTAAAGATCAATCACGCTACAACTGATTCTATGCCCAATTTTAATATTATCATTAGAGTCTGGAAGACTGCTAGTGTGATATTTTTTTGGGTATTATATATAAATATTGCTAGTAGACTGTCTAATCATTTCACCGGAAGCCACAGAAATAGAACCTATCTTTGTGGATGTATCCATTTATAAATTACAGCCATAATTAAAGCTGAAGATCACATTTAAACCAGTTCTTATTAAATAGGAAAAGTAGTACAAACCCACAAAAAGTTATAGATAGCAAAAGAACTTAAATTGTGTGATAAGCTGAAACAATATTAAAAATATTATTGAGGGAACAATTTCTGAATTAATATCTTTCAGGAGTCAGTAACAGTTTTCCTGTCATTACAATTCAGATACTACAAATCTTTATAGATATTATAGTATTTACATAACTATTCAAAAGGAGAGGTCTCAAAACTATTTTAAAAGAAAACAGATATTTTCACTTTTCTTCCCAGTAATCTTAAAATTACACTCAAAATTTAACCATTGCAGTAAACTGGATCTTTGGGAGACAAAGTCAGAACCATGCCAATTTAAGTGAAGAACTTCACACCTGTGCCTATATTGCAAATATCGGGGATTAAAAAAAAAAGCCAAATTATTATTTCCACTACTTATTTTGAATGTTGCTTTTTTAAAACACTTTCTCTAAATATCAAATATTTAGCTGCTGAACAGCGAGCTTCTTTTAAATACTGTTAGCTTTTAAAATTGAACTAGTTAATTAAATTAACTGTTGCTGTTAATTAAATTAATTTAACTATTGCTAGTACTAACATGATCTAACTAACTTACCTTAGAAGTATAGAAAAATACTTCTACTGCTAAGGTGTTTTAGACCTCACTGCTGCAAATTCTTTTCTTTAATTTTAATTAGAACAGTGAAAGTCTGGAGATGTCTTTTCAATAGAAGACAGGAGGAAAAAAAAAAAAAGAGAGTAACTGCTTGCAAGGGGGGGCTGGATAATGTAAGAGAGAATACATTGTTTCTACAATGAGGGATTTCACTGAACACTTTATAAGTTTTTTCTGGGTCTATATTCCTAAAGGTTTTGAAACCTTTAAATTGGCTGTGCAAGGTAATACCTACTGCAAACAACACATCCTCAATCCAAATTCAAGGTTAAGAAAAGCATAAGATCACAGATACAAAAGGAAAATACAGTGTAAATAGACTGTGTATGGAAGATTCTTATCATGGTGCAGTTAAGGGAAGGAGTATATCAGAGAGGTATTTCGTGGCAGCATTTGGTACTGCAAAGGGTACATGAAAAGACACATATAGAGTTGAATACAGACACAGGACTAACCAGCTTGTAGATAATAACATATATTATATATAATATATAATAATATATAATTACATATATATAGATAATAACAGCAAGAAATTAGTACAGCAAGAAGGAACTACAGAAAATTCAGTAGAGAAACAATCTGGACTTAAGTAATTTACTTACTTCTTGCTTGTCTGTGCAGCTTTACGAATAAGCGACATCGTAAAATCTTCATTCATGCACATGGTACGTTCACTAACGCCAAAGTGTTCAAGTTTTGGTGTTACACACTCAAAATCATCCATCTTTAGCGTACATTTTTGTGTTTTGGACAAAATACAGGGGCTCTGTGTTTCTAGGGGAGATCTGTTCTTTGAATTTTCTTGGCGTGCATTTGTTGCGTGTTGTCCTTTCACTGCACTCCAAGGCCTGGAGAAAGCATATTGCGAAAGACCAAAATCAGAAAGCTGGGGGATACGCAGTGGGTCTTTGGGCACCAGTGGCTTCTCAGTACAAGCAGGAAGATGAGGTACATCATCTATTTTTTCTTCATCAGGTTTATTCTGGACAGACACAGTCGAATCACTGTTAACTTCTTCCTCCTCTTCTGTTTGAGAAAAGTAATTAAAAACAGTCATGTCAGAAGTTTCTGTTTTAAGAATTTATAACATAAATTGGGATTTCTCCCCCAATTTTTAATTTATTTTTAAAAATAGATTCCTTCTTTCTTTTTAAAGCATTGAACCTGAAGCTACAACAGACATCAAAAGTCATATCAGGCTAAGCTATATTTATAATATAGGTCACAGATTTACCAAATTTCACTCTTTTGGTAAATATTATTTCTAGGAAAAAATAAATCGGAAGATTTTTTACACAAGTGCGTTTTTAGTAGAATTCATCTCCCTGCATGGAGCAGGCAGGAAGTGCTAATCTTAAATATATTTATTTGTTTTTATTTCAGTGCAAGAGTGGAAATTTATTAAAAAATGTACAACATAAATGACAACAAAACCAAAGTTTGTATAGAACTGAAAATGTTTTTGAGGAAGAGCAAAGGCTGCACACAGTACTAGAATGCTCATTCTTCAGAAAAACAATATTGAAGAAAGGTTATGAAGCAGCAACTAAAAACTCATGAAAGAGGGTTGCTTTTTAGATAACAAGAAGAGTCCACTGCAGAAATAAGCAAACATGTAATTTGTACATTTCTGTAGTTAGTTAAACCGAAACACCCCAAAACATTTGTGAATTTCTGCACAAGGTGAGAAGCAGAGGGAAAATAGCTATTTCAAATAATATGGCAGAGGTATTACCTTTTTGTGTGTATTGGTATCATGTATTCAGATACACTTAAAAATACATCTTAAAACAAATTAACCTTGTAGCTACAACTACAGTTGTAGTAGCTTAATTCGGTCCACGACCACAGTTCACAATTTTGTTTTGAGTAATGACTGGATAGTGGTCAGGGGAAGGTTAAGGCGTGCCCTGCCAAAGGCTTCTTGAAGATTGATTGGGCCTTCGATACCGAAGAGCATAACGTATAGCACTGACAGTTACAGTATTTCAAACTCATTTGGCACATCTCGATTTTTCACACAGGTGCACATGCACTTTCTGACTGGATTAAGGATCTTCCTCCCCCAATCGATCAAGCTACTGTTGGTTCATAGATTCCCACGCGTCACCTAATCCCTGTACGTGCTTCTCTTGTCCTATTTCTGCTACGGAGCACATTATTTTAAGATTTTCTCTGTGGTGATTTAAGTTAATGGAGTTATCACATGTGAATACAAACCAATTTAGATGCATCTACAACCTACTCCCATGCATGGGAAGCTGAAGCAGCATAATTCTTTTGGTTATCAAAACATGTTTGCTAACAAGTTTTCCGAGTATAACTATTACTGGAGAAAAAAAAAACAACCATACACTAACTTAAATGCATGCTAGGAGATCAGAATCTAGTTGAAGTTTTTGTATTTTGGTTTAATCTTATGGCATCAGTGACAACAAAATCTTTTACCCTTTTTATCAACATAAAGTGTACTTGATCTCTTAATTAACAGAAATATACACATAGCTAAAGAGCAACATTTAGAAAATTACATTTGCCTTCACATACTGTATTGCCAAGAAATATTACCTGTAGAGTCTTTGACACGTGGTTTGTAGCCATATTTCTGGAACAGCTTTCTTATTTTTTCAAGATCTGCTGCATTTCTTTGCATCAGTATTTCACTTGCCTTCATAAAGTTATGAATTGCTTGTTTTTCAGAGCAACTCTTACCGAGACTGGCATTAACATCTTCCTTTTGGGGTGCAGGCAAGGAGGGAAATGTAGAAATAGTGGTTTTAAAATCACCACAAGGTAGTTGTTTACACATGAAGTATTTTGGGAATAAGTATTGAACTTCAATTCAGGCGAGGATAAGCAGCAAATTTAGGTCTTACCTATGCCTGAAAACTAGGTTACAAAATATCAGGAATATATAGGGCATGAATGTACAAAAACTTACAAAAGTTAAACTAAGATGACAGTTCACAGTATGATAACTACTTATTGGTAACCTCTCAAACAAAAATATATGCTTTTACTCCATAAAAATATGATATAACAGCAATTAGTTTGGACTCTTACTCCCCTATGTACAAAGAACTCATGCAGAGCAGGTGGTAAACCTCAAGTTTATATTCTAGCTTACCTCTCAATTATTTCTACACTTGCTCATTTCTAGACCTCATTTTTCCTACTTCTGTGAAAGAAATTAACGTTATTCACAAGTTTAATGGCTCAAGGTACTGAAACTTCTGCGAGGATTTTCTTTATTCTAAGTGCTAGTCATTGAACACAAGCAAGCATACCTCTTCTCTAGGGAGCTGCTGCTCCTGAACCCTTCTCCCCTGTACCTATGCCTTGGCGCAGCTACAACTTCCCTGTTGCCTTTGTCTCCTGCTGATCCGACTGACAACAGCGACTGCAAACTAATAAACAGTGCTAGATCTACTGTAAGTTACCCAAAAGTTTTTGGGCACTACCCTGACATCCACAGCTATTATGAGGGCTCAGAGATAAATGAATAAAAGCAAGGGTCAGAACTGCTGACTAACATAGTTGTATTGTGGCTTAATGATCAAAACAGAACCGTGAGTTTATGGAACACCCACCCCCCACAATTTTTCAAGAAGGAAGTGGGTTAAGATGTTTACCTTCAGAGTTCTCATTTCACAATGGAGGTCATGTAAGACTCTTATTGGAGATTCATCTTCATAGTCTTTGATATGCATGTTCACATAAGAGAGTTCAGAAAGAAAACAGGGCTATCAGTATTTTAGCATGCAAGTACATTCTACATCAGAACATAATCTCCTATATTAGAGATGTTGGAGTCATATGTTAGAGAGTCAGGACAGAGAAAACCAGAGAGAAACTAGTTCGTATCCAGTACCTTGCACAGCATGAGACTGCAAATTGTACAGTATGTTAAACTACACAGAGAAACTGCACAGGCTTCCATTTTACTGTTGCAGCTAATACTGTAAAAATTAACGTATAGCAGATGTTGGTACAATAGGTAGGACCCTGGGCTGTCAAGGATTATTTATGCTAAATTCTTATCCTTAAAGAGCTTGAGCTTGAACTTGAAATAATAATAAAAATTGAAAAAAAGTGACAGACACCACTGAAAAACAGTGTTCAACAAAAAGCTTAGTTCTTTCAACTGCTATTTCCCATACATTCTGTTTTTCCCTGTGACAAAAGTTCACCTACACGCCCACAAAGGAGGTCAGAGAAACAATGATATGAGGAGCCCAAATAATACCCTGCCAAGCTACTCCCAGGCCCATCTGCCCACCAAAGGCCCATCTCCACATGCCCAGAAGAGCACAGGGGCACAATGGCAGGCAGGAAGGCAAATCAAGGATTCCCCAGGAACAACTGCCCCCCGGGCTATCTCAGCAGAGCCACCAGCCCCAATGTTCAGGTGTGACATCCATCATAGAAGCATAGAGTTGTCTAGGCTGGAAGGGACCTTTCAGACATCAAGTCCAACCATCAACCTAACCCTGCCAACACCACCACTAAACCATGTCCCTCAGCATCACGTCTATCCATCTTTTAAAATACCTCCAGGGATGGCGACTCCACCACTTCCCTGGGCAGCCTGTTACAATGCTTGACAACCCTTTCAGTGAAGAAACTTTTCCTAATATCCAATCTAAACCTATCCTGGCATAACTGAAGGGCATTTCCTCCTGTCCTATCAATTTTTACTTGGGAAAAAAGACTGACAATCACCTCTCTACAACCTCCTTTCAGGCAGTTGTAGAGAGCGATAAGGTCTCCCCTCAGCCTCCTTTTCTCCAGGCTGAACAACCCCAGTTCCCTCAGCCACTCCTCATAAGACTTGTTCTCTACACCTCTCACCAGTTCTGTTGCCCTTCTCTGGACATGCTCCAGCACCTCAATGTCTTTCTTGTAGTGAGGGGCACAAAACTGAACACAGTACTCGAGGTGGGGCCTTACCAGTGTCAAGTACAGGGGAATAATCGCTCCCCTAGTCCTGCTGGCCACACTATTCCTGACACAGGCCAGGAGGTCGTTGGCCTTCTTGGCCACCTGAGCACACTGCCGGCTCATATTCAGCCGGCTGTTGACCAACACCCCCAGGTCCTTCTC
>VZSZ01002051.1:277917-328393 GCA_013398815.1 Ibidorhyncha struthersii
CGTACTTCTTCCGCGACTCCAGCCGCCGCCGCGCCCGGTCCGACTCCGTCAACCGCGGCCGCCCCCGCGCGTGCCGCCCGCCGCCGCCGCCGCCGCCGCCGCCGCCGCCATCTTGCTTCCCCGCCGTGGGGGTTGGAGCAGTCACCGGAGTCGGTGAGTGAGGGCGGAGGGGAGCGGGCCGGTAATGACAGGGCTCGGGGTGCTGCTGTGGTATTTCACAGCTCTTCTTCGGCCCGAGCGCGGGGCGGGCTGGCCTGGCCCTGAACCGAGACGTAACCCGGGCGGGGGATAACCCCGGGCAACAGCGCTCCGCCGCGCGGGCCGAGCCCCGCCTGGAGCTGTCGGGTGCCCGGCGGCCCGCGTGGCTCCGGTGGCACGGGAGAGCTCCGGTGGGCAGCGTCGCCCGTCGGGCTCGATCCCCATGGAGGCCGGAGCGGGCGCAGGCCCGAGGGCGAGCGGCCGGCGCTGCCGTGGAGACGGGCGACTCTCCCCTGCCCGGAGGTGAAGCGGAGGCTGAGGCAGCGGTGCCCCCGCCAAGCCCCACGGCTTCATTTCTGACCTGGATCAGAGCGCGGAACAGCAGCGTGCAGTTGCACTGCGGAAACGGGGTATGGCGGCGTGGCGCTTCTCGGTAGTGGTGCTGGATTACGCCGCGTTCAAGTGCTTGGCTGGCTTGTTAGTTGGTGAAGAGACAGTGTAATGACAGCCTGGGACTTAGGCGTGTTTTGGACTAATAAGCAGGTTACTGAAGAGCCCGTGTGTGAAATCTAAATGTAGCTTGGCCTTTCTTGCCTCTTTGTCACACCTCTGTGTTATGTTGGACATTGTATTTGTGCTTTGTGCTTAACACTAGTTGGTTTAATATGGGATATTGTTTTTCTCTACAAACCTGATTTCCCATAGTTCAAAACCAAGACTAGATAATTGTATTCTAGTAAATTTATGGAGAGACTGTAGTTCAGAACTTAATACTGAGGAAAGGCCAGATCTGGATCTAGCAGATGGACCTGGAAATACTGTTTTGACAACGCCATTAGCTATTTGAGGAAGGAATGAATGAAGTGAATCCTTTATTTAATAGTATCTGGGACTGGATTTTTCATAAATAGATACTTTAATCTCAACATAAGGATAACTGGGTACACTCTAGCTAAATGAAGATTTCCATTTCCCTTTTCTGGTCTTAAGTTTCCCATATGCCTGTCATTGTACTCTCTGCTGTACGTAATGGTTGGTTGTATCAGGTTCTGAACTTCAAACCAGCCAGCTAAAAGGCAGTGAAGTAAGTGTGTGTAGATTTTTTCCTTTTTCTTGTTAAATTTTTCATTTATGTCCCTAATGTAACAAGCATTTTATATTTTTGTCTGTATTTTAAGGCATAATGTTTTTAACAACAGTATTACTCCGAAAGAGGATTCCTGGAAAACAATGGATTGGAAAATACAGGCGACCAAGAGTAGTTACTCTTTCAATGAAACAAGCAATGATCCGAAGGCTGGAAATTGAAGCAGAGAACGAATATTGGCTGAGTCGACCTTACCTGACACGGGAACAGGAGTACAAACATAACACAGAAGAGAGACGTGCAAAATGGGAAGCTTTCAAAAGGCTGGTGACAGCCAAGTTCCCTGAGCATAGATATATGAGTGATCATTTAGACCACTTAAATGTGACGAAAAAGTGGGCATCTTGAATAACACAGTGTATTTATATTTGGCATGTATTATGCACTACCGTGGGATCTGCTGTTGTACCTATTGTGGTAGTTTTGTTTTCAATAAGGGTAGATGACAAATGAGACTGTTATGGTATACAAAAACTTACATTAAATGTAGTCCTACAGAATAGCGTATGTTTTCTTATTATTGTCTCTTTAGAAAAAGACAGTTCTTTCTGTGGCTTTCTACCATCTGCCTGCCTTCTGTTCTTCAGGGGGTTTCCATAACTCAGCGTGCGTTACCAAGTGCAATGATGATGATTTGAACTAGGGGTCTAGCTTCACTAATTTCCCTTTGAAAGCTAGAACACACTTGCTCTGTTGAAAGGGATTATGTGCTGGTACTGACCAGATGGCTCTTACTGGTCCGTCTCCCTTCTGAAGGGACACTAATGTGAGACACAGCTGACGGTACTTACACAGTGCTCGCTTCATCAGGCATGCAAAGACCAAGATGAACTAGAATTATGAAGTTAGGTGTATGAGGCTGGAACTCATGGAAGATTGTAAAATGTTCTGGTTTTAAACTTTCTGGAAAGAAGTGTTGAATTTAAATGGCAGTATCACTGTCATATCGGTGTCAACTTGGGTGTTTACTGCATTCTCTTACAGAGATTATTTCTGATCTAAAAGGAACATACTGAGTGGCGATCTGATTTCTAAGTCATGTTTAGTGTCCTGAAGGAATATAGTCAGCCACAAGTTAGAGCTTTCATTTCCCCTCTCAAGACTAAGTGACCTGGAGTGAGCGTGATCTTAGGTTTGTTGCAGCTGGAGTGTAAAAACTGGAACAGTTACATTGTGTTTCCCAGGGAGGCAATTTTTCTTACTGATCTAATACACACGGGCTACAACTAAGCAATTATCAGGTTCTTTCACATACTTTTATTAAGTTGATGTTGCATTCACTAATGAATTCAAGTGTCAAGTCCGTTCATATTTTATCACTTTGGAAAAGAGGCCTAAAATGGTACAACTTTTTTATTTAAACATGAATTATACTTCAGAGAAGTATGAACAGGTCTGAACACTGATGTACAAAATCTTGAATGCACTTTCAATGATTATAAATGGCTTAAGATAACATTTATGGAAAAGCATACATACGGGGAACTTGCACAATACAATTAAACCATGAAGGAACTTCCACGCAAAGCAATGTGAATTTGTATATAATTCATTTATAAAAGCCCATTTAAAAAAGTTACTTCAAGTATTAAACTATAAATGGCAATGTGTTTTCTCTGTGCATAGGACTAGTCCTATCTGTAACATAGAAGAAATTAAAATAATTGTGTCATTATTACATATACCTTTTACACTTCACCTCAAACTTAAATACAGCTCATTACAAGTTTAGGCAGCACAATTAAAAATAACTGTGGAAGTAGAACAGCTGGGACATTGTGATTAGTGCAAATGTTGATGACCCTTGCTGGCAAATACAAAAATAATTGCAGAGATAACCCAGGGGTGTTTAATTCATCCAAGTTAAAAGGGGGACAGGGAAAAGGGGCAGATTTTCACCAGTGGGATTGCTGCCTCATTCTGTGCTATTTTTGATTGTAAAATGCCGTTCAGAAAGATTTAAGTTTCTCACAATAAAGCTGATCACAACAGGTTAAGGGACAGGAGAAATCAGAGGGAAACGCGCTAAGCATGTAAGTTGTCAGCCAGGCAATGTAAACAGAAGGGAATCTGCCCGCCACCATTAATGCTTTGGTGCCAAAAGGTGATCGCAATGCTTCATCCCAACACATCTGCTTGACCGCTGAGCATATGCTCTGTCTCTTGGGGCAGGGGGATGGGAAGAAAGATGGGGAAACACCCCAAAACCAAAGAAAACAATCCTGTAAACATTACTGGACTTCACTACCTAATGGAAACAAGATTCAAGTAATTGCTGCAGAAAACAAACAGCCAAACACCAGTTTTAATCAGCATTAAAACTAACTACAACTTGCAGCTTCATTACATTTCATGACAGTTATGTAGTTAAGAAAAATGCATATAAAAAGCTGTCTATATATACAAAATAAATTGATAGAAATGAGTGTAGTAAATGTGTTCAGTGTTGTAACAAATCACTTTATATGCAGCTGCTCTCTTTGGTGCCATTTAGGGATAGAAAAGCCTCTGCCATTGCATACCTCGCTATTTTTTAGGTACTGTGAAAGATGCGTTCTTGATCTGCACTGAGTTAAAGTAGCCGCTCTTTGGAGCCTCTATAAACACATACCCGAATCCCCCAACTATGTACAATTTTAGACGGTGTCCTCAAAGGACATATACTATGAAGCTCAAAGTTTGTTTTTGTTTTAATTTTTAATAAATATAGTCAGTCAGTCAGTGCTCCAGATCTAGGCAGATCTGCTTGATTTATGTCAGAGTCAGTGCATCTCTTGGTACATCTGCCAGACACTACCGCTGCTGCAAACGCTGCATTTTCCTTCCTCTTGGGGCTCTGGTGAGCTACAACTGGACCATACTTCAGCTAGATGAAGAAATTCTTCAAGTGCATATCAAATGGTATTGAACTTAACCAAACCTTCCAAACCCCAAAAGATTGTTTGCAATACAGGAGAGCCACACAAGATCAAACAAGGGAAGAAACAGTACCTGAAAAGTGTAGGCATTTAAGCACTCTGGTGAACACGACCAGTTTCTAAGAGCACACCAAAAGCAGCTTGGTACCTGCAAATTCCACACTCAAGGGACAGCTTTAACAAAAATGTTACCATAATTTCTGCTCAAATCGCTAAAAATAAAAGTGCCTGAAGTCCCTCTGAAATAACCCTCTGAATATTTAAAGTGGAAGTTTTCAGTTAAAGGCTTATGATGCATCTAACTTGTGACACTGCAATCTTGGGATAATACTGTAGGAAATGAGTTATGACAGAAACCTACAGCTCTTCCTGCCCTCCTCGCATAACATGCCTTATGGATCTCCTTGCCTCATCTTCACCGGGACAGGTTTATTATCTTAAGACATTTCAGAAATCTGGAGGACAAATCACAACTGAAATCTCGCCCTGCATCGGGCTTCTGTCCTCACACTGGGAGTTTAATGTCATTTTGATGACTCGTGTGTGTATGTGGATTTTTTTTAAAAGAAAAAAGCAGTAAGAAATACTAAAGCATAGTTTGTAATTGCAGCCAATGTCAACTATCCTACAGTAACTACAATACTATTTATGGCTTGCAATAGTAATTATTTTGATGGCTCTAAAAGCTTAAGGGCTGTTATTTTTAGTGACGATCTAGGTATTTTCAAGACTTGCTGATACGTGCTGGTACGTGACCCAGTACCCTAACTAGTTGTTCTCTCAGGATCAGTCTCCCTTTGGACCTCCCGAACAGTCAGGGCTGCTCTTCCCGCTCCATTCACTGGAAGTTTTCTACTCTTCAGTGCATGTGCCAAAAGGACCTATTTCCTGGAGCACCCCTACAGCCCCCCTGCCGCTGCTGGGAGCCATACCTAAGTCTGCTTGCAACTCAACAGCCAAACAGCTATTTGTCCTCACCAACTTCTTAATTCCTGGCTTGCTCCCCCCTTTTACATATCCCACTCTTTAATACAGCACAGAGTGCCCCTGCTTCCGGCTTGGACCTGGCAGGGCAGAACTCTGAAAGACAGAAGATGTTGTCCTGCTGCCTTAGATGTGATACCTCCTCCGCAGCCAGGGCCTGCCAGGAAAACCTGACCCCCCATCCCACTCACTGGTGCGCCCTTAGAGTTCATCAATACAATTCCCTTAAAGAACTTAATTCCTTCCTATCAGTATAGGGTTTCTCTTAGTAATCAGTTCTCTGGGGGAAAAAAAGAGGGGCACCGGGGTTTGGGGTGGTGAATGTGGAAGAATCATATTTGAATCATTTTACTACGTTTCATATTTGTCAAAGTGACTTTTCAGTCAGGCCTGCTTTTACACCAACAGTAACTCTGGCCTCGACAGTATCCAAAGCACACTGCTCTCCTCCTTTTCTCATCTGAAACATGAGAAAAGTCTGGGACAAAATTTACCTGTGGTCTGCATAAAGATGTCAGAAACATCAGCTCTTCATGAAAAGCCACAAAAACATCCATCAGATGTACAAAGAACAGGTTTCAGAAGACCAGCAGTTGCTACAGAACACGCAGGGATTTAGCTCAGTATGTTTACTTGCAGTTTTTCCTGTAGTTCAACTATCCTGACTTAAGAAATCAAACAAGTTATACTGATGTTAGCCTACAGTATATATACATTCACATAGGGGTATTTTGAGCACTTTGGGGGGTTGGGAGGATCAGAGACCATATTGCTAAATCAGTGATATTTACCATATTAGAGACCTAGATTTTGCTTATAGTTCTGCTAGACGATGACTGTGCATGTGTTATCTCAGCTGCAACCCACAGATGCAGTAAAAGCCAGATGATATCCCAGGCCCTCCGTTACAGCTGCACCAGCGTTTGGGGCTGCAAACGTTGGTTTTCAGAATGGGCCATTTGAACTTGCAGTCTTCTGTCTCTCTGGTCTTCCCCAAGAAATGTTGCTGGTGCAGTACTGCTGAGAGCTTATATTCAGATGAGCACTTTTCACTTGATATTTGAGAAGAAAAAGCTGAACCATTCAAGATTCATGTGTAGCAAATGTTTTTGCAAGTTTTGAAATCAGCAAATGCAAAATCTCTTGTGCAAAGTTGGAAGAAACATTCTGCAACTTTTATAAAACATGCAAGTTTGGAGTATTACTTCTGTCTCAAGAACATCCAACAGTGGCCAAATCATGTTCATAGGTTCTCAAAGTGTTCTTGTTCAAAAAGATAAAGAAAAATTTATTCTTTCCAAAGACAAAAAATACTTGTTTTAAACCTTACAGTATACTTGATTCCTTAGTATCTCCATCACAAACATATTTGACTTAAGTAGCAATCAGTCTGGGAGAGAAACCAAACAGGTTATTTCGGTCACCAACTCCGCTACTATCTTCAGTCTGTATTAAAAGGGCTCACATCTATTTGTAATCCGCATCAACTGAACATCAGAAAAGTTACAGGCAGGAAAATAGTATTTGTCACTTTTTCCAGGTGCGAAATTCCAATACCACTCAAAGATGAGTTAGCAGTCTTCTCTATAGAGGAGTGAGGGGAAAAACCCCACACGTTGTTTGCTGTAGGTCTTCAGCTTAGGATAGACTTTGTTCCTCACGCAGAAAACACATTTTGCCTTTTGTGAACAGGTACGTCACTGCACAAAACAATCTTTAGCAATTCAGCATCACTTAAACTGGATGTGAATGTGGCAGACTAAAGCATACAAATTTTCAGTGTGTTAACACAGATGTATGATCCAACACTAATTTTCTCCTATGTACTTTAGATTTGTTTAAATGGTAGTTTAGAACCAATAAAAACTTGTGCCTTTATTAAAAAGATAAAACAGTATTTATAAACCATCAAGAGTCCCATAGAAAAAGCAATACTCTTCCAGTTCCATTTTGTAACAACACACAACTGCAGTAAGTTTTTTCTCAGGGGTACTTTACCATTTTGTTACTGCCTCATACAGAACACTGCAGACATTAACACAAAATGTAACAACTATTAATTCCTTTTTGGATTGGCTTTTCTTTGTATACTGATAGGTAATTGTTGGGAAGTAATAATCTGTGTTTTTTCAACTAAAAAATGAGTTTGCTTCTTTGAGCTCTGTTCTTGATATGGTTAAATAAACCAAATTAAAATGACGAGGTGGCTCAATCCCATAGCAAAAAAGCAACACCTGCCTTTTACGTTGTTGGCATTGCCTTGCTCCAAAGCACAGCTAGTAGAAGGAATCCTCAGTCCTCAAAGACTTGGAGAGCTATCATCATGGGGTAGACCAGTTAATAGGAAGAGGGGAGAAGACATCACCCAGTCCCTCCCCCATCACCTGGTGTTTGAACTATGCGTAGCTGCACTTCAGATTCACTGGCCATGCTCTATGTTGATCTTTTTCTTTTCTTCCCCTCCGCCCTGCCTTGCCTCTTTTATTTCTTTCTGTACCTTGGAGACCTGCTATGGAAGTGACTTCTGCAGTGCCTAAGGTATGAAGTTTGCCTGTGCGGAGGTAGGAGTCTCTGCAATCTACCCCCACCACTGCAGCATAACAGAAATGCATAGTTCCCACTCTGGACCTTGTGCATCCAAGCAGGGCACTTCAGGATTTGGCCCTTTGGTAGCAGTATATAATTCAGTGTTGCATAAATGCACATTAAGAATCTTAAGGCATCTGTCTTAACTTCCCTGCTCTGCAATAGTGCTTACAAGAATCCATTGTACTGTGCAGAAATTTCCACTTCTTGTCTCTTCCTAAAATGTTCATGTTCCATTTTTTACTGATCAACTTCTTCCAAACAAAATTAAGTAATATTCAAGCACAAAATGTGTTGCAGAAACCTAGTGAAACAAAAAAGGTAATTAGTGGAATTACACCATTAGCTTTGAAAAACCAGGTCATAGTGCATTACAAGAATGCAGCTAGGTAACATGTAATTTACAGACTCCAGATTCAGGACAGCAGTTAAGGTAACTTCAACTCATAATTAGCCTTCTGGAGGTGTGTGGTTTTTTGTTTTGTTTTGTTTTTTAACCTCTTATATTTTAGAAGATTATCTGCACTAAGAACGTCAATCCATCACCACTGGCCTGTGGCTAAAGTCTCTTGGATCCCCAATTAGCAAGAATTGCTCATTCATTTTCAATTAAATTGATAGATATGGGGACAGAAGTGATATTTGCCTAGATAAGTCTGAGGGACTGATGACTGGGGGAACTGGCCTTCTTTCACAAATCATGCTCTGTTCTCTGGAATAATCTGGGAATTTTACTTGCCAGCCATAACTTTGCTTCTGCTGCGTGTTACAGGCATAAAATTGAAAAATACAACTATCAGTCTGTTACAGGGTATACGAAAGTGCATGGAACAGATGTTGAATCTCACAGCTATTGCATAGCTCCTTACAACTGCAGGGGGACTGGAATTAACCACCTTGGCCTACAGAAACTGTGATCAAATCCAACTGAACAGCTTCAGAACGGCTGAAACATTGTGCTACTGAGTTAACCATTATTTGAAATATCATATACCAAATTGCTTTTGTATTGGGTGCAATTATGCACTATTTATTTACACAGCTTTTAAAGCTACAGCAGTCTGGGTAAGTGCGACAAAAAGTACACAATCTTTGTTTATTAAATTTGGCCTGACTTCAGGAAGAGAGGGAGGATAGGAAGGAAATTCATCCCAAACTATTACCAGTTAATTGTCTAGCCTAAGCCAGTCACTTACGCTCCCTCTCTAGGTCAGTGGACAGAAAGATTAAGACCTGTCTATAATACCCTATCAAAGGGTGCTGGGATGAACTGCTCTCAGAAGATACCTATTCCTTTCTACAAAGAATAGAAAAGACATAGTAACCTGTTTAGATCCAATTAGTTTTTATATAGCTAGAGGCTGAAAGGAGTCCCTTGCTTGGGACATTAATTTGCACATTTATTTAAAGTGTTAAAAGTTGAAAAGGGAAAACTCATCATTGGTGGGTTCTCATGGTTGAGCAGTTTTTTTTTTAGAAGTACCACTAACTAGTCTCATTTTGGTTTTGTATAAGTTTGCACTGAGCAGTGTGACCAACTTCAGTCCAAACATCACGCCTCCCCCCCGACCTTTTAGACAGATTTTTTTTCTTGAAAACAAACCAAAAAAACCCTAAAACCTCACTAAAACAATGATTCTAGATCAGAAGGCTTATTTAAAAAAAAAGAAAAAAATTAAGTGATCCTAAAAGTACTAAGCTCACAAAACTCAAATATTGAGTTTTCTTTCCAAAGAAAATGGGAATTCCTTGCAAGTTGTTTCCTTTGTTTTTTTCCTAGGGTGGTGGTAGGGGGAGAGGAAAAAACAGAAAGAGACAGAGGGCGGTGAATGACCCAGCCCTCAGCACCTATGGTTGCTGGTTGATTTGTTTCTCTTCCAGAGAGAAATATTTAACAGGAGCTTGTAAGCTCACCACAGCGTGAAGTCAATGTACAGATGTCTCATTTAGTCACTGGACATACATCAAGGGGAGTTTTCATATATGCAGCAGCACTCACTGTATTTCCTGAATGCAAAGTGTGCACCGAGCTCTTACGTAAAAGATCACTGTTGATTCCAAGTGTGACAAAACTGTATGCAGAAACCTGTATGTACCTATTGACCTTCCTTCCTTGCATGCACACAGCTTCTTAAAGTATAAGAGCAGAGCACAGCCCACTGATACATGATTAAGAAAAAGACAGTTAAGGAGGTGTTCCTTAAAAAAATTGTTTCCTCTAGACAGGACTTCACCTTGAAATTGCCTATTTAGCAGATTAGATTCTTTTCCCTGGTCAGGTAACAAATTTAGCACTACCCACTTCACTCTAAATTACAGGATTAGTCCGACTCATCTCTGATCTAGCCAGCCCATGTTTCCTGCACTACAGCATTACTCCCATTCTTGTCTTCCAGACAGCCATTCTGAGTTTTATTTAGACTTTTCTATTACTCATCCAACATCAGAGGACTCCTCTGCATTCCATGACTAGTGACTTTTGACTTCAAGATGTCTATTTTAGTTTACTTCAACACATACAGAAACAGCAATCAATTATGTTGGTCTTACCTGTTTCTCACTGAGATGGTTGGTTAGTAATAAGCTGAGATCAGCTTTCCAATGAAACTATAATATGCTTTTTTGCACCTAAAATGTGAGAGAATCTCAATTATGTGACAGATTTGCACAACAAATAGCAAAGGCTTCAAACCAGAAAGCACATTTATCATGTTGTGCCTATTTTAGAAGAATATTTTCCTCCCCCTAATCAAATGTAAAAAGATACAAAATCTTAGAACAGGAAGTGAGAAAGCAGAATTATCTACCCATTACATTAGTGTAATAACTCAGTTTGGATTAGACCATGACTCACAATTTAGCCTTAACTTATAAACATGCTGATTTGATTCTACGGAACAAATTTTCTTCTACCAATTCCTAAGGACTTTTAGGCCTTAAAAAAAAGAAAAAAAAAAGGGGGGAAACACCCACCACAAAGAAACCCATAGAATCATTAGAAGTGTTACAATGCAGGCTACCTGATTTAACATTTTCCTCTTCAGGGCCACTTTCCACCCACTGACTGTCACTGGCTAGCAGTCGATTTTGTGATTCACTGAGTGGTCGAGGAGGAAAGGACTGATTGGCTCCAGAGCTGAAAAGTAAGCAAAGTCCACAGGAATTCTGTAACAGCAGTAGCTGCTTATTTCAGACATTTCTAGAGTAGTGAAGTTACTTAAGAGCAAAGCAAACAAAAACTCCTACAACTGCCAGCTAAAAATGGCCCCTGCCCCCAACCCTAATTCTCCTATAGGCGTGTGCCAGTCATCAGTCTAAACCCATACCTGACACAGGCCACCCACAGTTCTAATGGAAAAAAAGCACAGACCGATAGACAAGAAACGGCATACTGACAACAATGCTACTGCCACACAGTTAAAAAGAAAACCTAACCAATACTGTCTGGAAGAGCAACATAATGCCATCTTATCCCATCAGTAAACGCTAGGGCTTTCTGCTGAACATCTTCCTAATGCAAAAGGATAGTCTGCTGTTTGCACAAGGGTCCTGCTCTTGTGTAACTTCTCAGTCTTGCCTCTGACCCCCCCAATGCCTAATAACTCAGGTGACTGCTGTTGACAACAACCTTCAGCTACAAATTCACCAAACTATACAGAAGACTTCTAAAAGGGCAAATGCAAACACCCCCAGAAGTTTCACATACTCCTGTGTCTTTGAATCTAAAGCAGGCTTCCTGAAAATACACGCAAAATTAGAGGGATAAAAGGTAATGAGCTAAAAACCCCCAGTGCTAAAAACCAGCAATAGCCACAGTGATCTGCCTCTCTTGCAAACTGTGTCTCAGCATGCCTTGTTTAAGCATGCTGGAGGAAGTGAAATACAAATAATACCTTGCCTTTCTTTCATTAAAAAAAATATCTTAACCTTTTTTTTTTCCCATGGATCATTAGTCAGTCTTCCCTAGGACTTTTCCGATCACTGTTAAGAGCCAGTAAGCTCTCTTACTTTCTGTATTACTGTTTCCTTAGAGCCATAGCCTCTGTTATAGGTCAAAACCAAGAAACAGACTTTCTGCATCAAGCAGCACCATTTTTTAGTCTTGATCCATTCTGTCCTTCTCTGAAGACTTACAAATTCTGAAGACGACAAGAAGTATAAAAAATTAAAAAATAATGTTGAAACAATTATTTTCTCCAGATGAAGTAGAGTAGATCAGTATCTTAAATGCTATAGTTACCTTTTGGCAGGTTCATTTTGGCTTGAGACAGCAAGTTGCTCTGGATCCATAACCACCAAACGAGTTGGAAAATTACACCCATCGCCCAAACTAAACCAGAAACAAAGATTCAAATCACTGTTTGTAGTTGACTTAAATTAACGGAACAAGCATGCATGCAAAAGGCAAACACGACAGGTTTGGATCAGTTACTGAGTGCAGTGTTGAACTGCAGACTTGAGCAAGGCAGTTCTACCACTAAACTGGATAATCAGTTAATTAAATCTTGGAGCTCAAATGATTCCCGCCCAGTCACTCAGGATGGATTGCTGAGCACAGCACTAGTCTCTGTATTTCAGAAACATCACCGTGTTTCTGTAGCCCTAGTCCTCCCCCAAACCACCATGCACAGGTAGTCAGACTATCTGGTATTTATAACCCCAGAAGCTGTAGCACAAATAATATTCTGGTGGCCATGCTTCCCCCTCCACCCATCACTTTGAGGTTAGGTAAGCCTTCGTTTAAAGCAAGTTTAATCAGGATAAAATGTGGCGGCAAAACAGACTGATCCATCTATAATATAGGTTCTGTCTTTTTTTAATCACATGAAAAGTCATGGTAGTTGCGCAAACAGCTGAGGCAACTTAAGATCTCTTTATTACCTCTGCTGTTTGCTACCAGACCTCAACTTCACAAATGGGTTCACCAACTGACACACAACCCCTCAAAAGCAGTGTTGAAACACGGCACATACTTTGTTCTGCTGCTTTTGTGGAGTGGTGGGAGTGGGCAGCAGGTCAGTCTTGCTTCATCAAGCTTCTCTGACGCTTGTCTGCAACTCCCTAACACTGGTTCAGCTGAAATTTTAAAACCAGTATTTTGCATCATATCAGAAATTTTTTTTTGCACTGCTGCTTATTTGCATGCACTTTCTCAGGTGGCTTTCAATACTGAAACTCATCTACAGCAACAGGAAAGCTGTCAAGTTTTTTCAGGGGTAAGAGGGGGTTTTTGTAAACTGATGTTTCAGTGCAGCTGAAGTTCAAGGATTTTGATCTCCTGTGAGTTGCTGATTTCTGCTCTATAATCAGACACTAATACTACCAGCAAGAGGTGTACAATTTTTGACATACACTTCCCAAAGCTTTCCAAACTTCCGTATTTAGAAGGCCCTTCTCAATGAGACTCTTGTCTTTGAACAAAAGCCCTGTGCAGAGTTTACTCAGTTTTCTCCTGCACATTTTCCCTACACCAGTATTCACTGTGCAGGGTTTACAAGATGGCTTTTCAGTTGTGTTTTGTTTTTGACAAGAAGGGGAAGCAAGGTGAAAGTCATTTATTCCCCCAATTCATTCCCATTCAGACCGATTACCTGGTAAAGATAGGGAGTAGCCAATACTTCTTTTCATCTCCAAAAACCTCCCTCAGATTTTTGCTGCATCCAAGAGAAAAGCCATTTTTATCAGGGCCATTTCGAAACGTGGGTGCCCGGAATGTTTCTGTAAAAGAAAACCATGCAATATCTCTAGAGCGATAAGGAGTCAGGGAAGACGAATAGACAGACTCAGGCTCCTCTATTGTTAAAACAGTGTCGGGCAAGCTGAGATGATCCTGATGTATATTGGGGGGGGGAACGGAAAGTTCACATAAGCAGAACAGTCATCTTTCTCTCTTTACATAAGGTCTGAGACAGAGCTAAGCACCATCAGCATGCCAAAGATACTACAACCCTTATTCATTGATGGCTAGCTCTCTCTTTGGCCTGTGAAGCCTTCTTAGGGCAGACTTCCTCTTCTAGAAGCAATTTACCATAAGCACTACTGGACCTGAACTCATACAGGATAGTTTTTTCCACTTGTGTCAAGGTCTGAAGTTGAATTAAGAGCATCCCATGGTATCAGAAAAAGATAATATCTATTACATTAGAAACACAGACACACCATGAACTACAGCAAACCACTGCCATTTTTCTAGTCAGTCAGGTTACACTCTTCGCTGAGAACCGAGAGGACTCACGGCTCTCACCATACCAACAACTTCTCTTTTTACAAGCATGATCCAGAAAGTAAATAAAGTACTGACTGTGTTGCCAATTATGACCACTGACTTTTGGGCAAGGATCATGCTAAAACTTTCTTCAAAGCTAAAAAAGAGACTGCGAATATTCCTTAGCTGTAGATACGTCAATAGAAAAAGGACTCAAACAATCCTCCTGTCAAGCAATCAAAAAAATTCCTTTTCCTCCATCAAACAATTCTAGCAACTTGAAAATTATTTCAGTTTCAATTAACCCACTAAATTTTCAGAACAGAAATTTAACTTCCATTGAAAGGTATGAGATCTTGACTTACTCAGTTGTGGAAATACCCACCAGTCCCCGCATCCCCCACCCACAAAAAACACTTTCAAAAATGCTTTAGCAAGAATTTCAGATGTTTTAACTAATGCACGTAAGTTGTTTATGCTGGTCAATGCCATTTAAAACACTTAGGCATAGAAATTACAGGAAACTCTTTTGTTATTTAGGAAATGTGCATCAGTGTTTCCATTTTTACTGCATTGCTTTTACAAGCCACTTCCTAATAGCGAGGTCCATTTTATTTCGCAGGATTTAAGAATACTCTTTTGGATCTAGTTCAAAGTGTAGCATGTTCATATAGAGTAGAGCCTTCACCTTGGCTGGGGCCACCCAGCTACTTCACGTATTAGAACAGAGTTACAGGCAAGTAGCAATTGTGTTACATACTTAACACTATATAAAACCACAACAAAAATGCACAGTGCCTCAGAGATCACAAAAATACAAACAAAAGAAATTAACATTTATCATGAATCTGCATGCTTGGCTTCAGCAGAGCACCCCTACACATGCTTCATTTTCCTATATATTTAACTTTTAATTATTTTCACCAAACATGCTTCTTATTGCACAATATTTAAAAATTCCATCTCTATGTGATTGCATATCCTGTATGCCTCACATTCTCATCGACTTGTTGGTTTTCTGGCCAGGGAACAGTTTCATATTCCAATTAACTGACCTATGGTTGATCTGTTTTTGCCAACTAGCCAGCAGTGGTAGCTGAAGAGTGACAGTATGCTGATGAAGAACATGGCTGCCACAAAGAAAAGGAATAGTACGTGGAATTTTGCATGGGTATCTGGCAATTCATTCTGGGGAGAAAGAAAGAAAGAGATTAATACATTAACACTTCTAGCAACTAATGTAGTATTATCGCTAAACATTTTCTGCCACACCCATTCTGCTATAGGTCTTTCACCTCACTTTTCACAAAGCAAAAAAAAGCACCCTGCCATCCAAGTTTAGTAGCTTGCGTGCATGTCCATCTGTTTGACAGCACTGGGTGCTAATCGAGGGTTAGTTTTTTAAATGCACAGTAGGGGGCAAGGAAAAAGTTTCCTGTAGTAAAAAATGTTAACTGTGCAGCCACACCCAAAGAGACCCATGTCCAAAATCACTTTCTTTGAAGGGAAGAAAATACAACAAAAACTTCCAAACCCTTTCCTGGCAAGGTAATAATACTGAACCTACTTCTGAACCAGTGTAAGGAACATAAAAGGAAAACAGCTGTCATACTGCGTTTCCAAGACTGAACAACTCCTAGACAAGACCTGGGACAGATCTTCAATTTTTTAATTGAATTTAAACCGTCTTCAACGGTTTAAGCAACAACCAGCATGTACCTAGCAAAACGAATTTGCCATGTCTGACCAGGCAGAAGTGATTCACCAGAAGATCTACGTGAAAAACAATTTCAGTACAATCACCATATAAAAAAAACCCTCCCACCCATATTAGATAGTTGATTCCACCCCCAACCCCAACTATTTTCAGGCTTGCACTTTGAAGAGGCCAATGGGATTTGTAACTATGTTATTCTAGTTCTATATCCTCAAAATCACAGTACTTTTAAGTAGGTGACCTTTAACAGCACTATGAAAGCAGAAAGGCTATTTTTATTCAGCTTTTTAGTTAGCATTTTTGCCATTGCTTTTTCCATTAGCTCATCCAGTATACCCACTAATCTAAGGCTGATTTTTTTTAAGACTAAAGCACATTTCAATTAACATCAAGTGCATGTAGGTATATCTATATCCCTGTACACTGCCTATATTCACAGGCAACAGATTACAAGTCTCCTTCATTCTCTGATGGTGTAAATAGCTACCCTGAATGACTGGATTAGAAAAATTATAGTAGGAACAGTATTTAAGTAATTACAGCAATATTGGATTTTACCTTTGGACAATTCTCTGCAGCTTTCCTGCGGCAAAGCTTTGCGCAAACAAAGACAATTTATTAAACACTAGTATTATGTTAAGACGAAGTGTTTGAAAATAGCACAGGCTTTGTTAAGAAAGAAATGGTTGGTGTGCACGCGTGCTCTCGGACGTGCCGAGTTCCAATGCCCATCAGCAGCCTTAGCCCCTCTTCTCCAAGAGAATGGAGGGGAGAGTACATAAGAGCACACTACTAACTTCCAAGGCATGAAATTTTCTATCGAAGCATAGAAGTACTGCTATTCAGACTGTGGCTGGATCACTTTCAAGAGGTTCCTCAGCTTGAACAGCATGACTACACCAGATGCATTCTTTGCTAGTTGTTTGCATCACAAGTAAGGTTTATGGGAATATTCTGCATGATGAAACCATTTGTAAAGGTCTGAAAAGCTCAGAATACTCCAGAGGTATAAAGCAGTAGTTTATAAATTACAAAATCTTTTTGACTTCAGAACATATCTATCACCATCCGATGTAGTTTTAGTCAAAACCATAAAAAAAAATTTGCCATTCTTTGCACAATTTTCTTTAAAAAAAGAACCCATAACACATCAGTATGGGGTTTCTTCCCAATATCTTTCAATATTGAGATTTATTTGTGGGATGTATCTTTAGCAAAACATCTGAAATTGAACCAGTACTTACGAAAATAAAGCAAGAAACAGGAAAGCTTAGTTTAAATTAGCTTTTAAATTCTGAACTTTATACCTAAAGAGTGGTATTAGCCATCTTAGCTAAGATGCTAGCACTTAATGAATCTGTTGTAGGCAAGATGCATGGCTTTTAAGTTACCTTAATCTGTGCAGAAAGCCTAGAGAGAGCTCAAGCTTTTACCTTGGAGTTGGACAGATACACACAGCATTTTCAAAAATGCTGGCTACCATCAGATCACACTGGAGTAACCAAATGATAGCAGACTCCAGCGCTTTGAACTGCCATCTAAGTTCAGTTTCCTTGTTTAATGCCTCTTTTTTTTGATGCAGTTTTGCTTAGACAGTTTGTGCAACAATCCCTTCTCTCCTCTGCTGTGGGGGTATGTTGTGTTCTGCAATCCTTTGAAATCAAGGCTAGCAAAATACATACTCCAATTGCTGCTTATTCCTAAGCTCCATGTTAAAGCTATGATGATTTTTCCTACCTCAGAGCACACTGCAGTGTTTCCCAGCTTCCTAACTGATTTTTTTAACATCTATTTTTATGACTCTTTTGGAATTACACATTCCAACAAAATAGTTCTCTATAAAGAATTCTCAGGCCAGTTGATTTTGAAGCTCAAAGAGCAGTAGCACCTGAGTCTTTGTGTGTTTCCCGTGGGCCAGAAAATACAAGTTTATGCCAGTTGCATATTCCTAAAACAGTAGCTGTATAACCTGGAGAAGGATTTTTTGAGTTATGCACCATTGATCTACATGATCCCCAGGGAGCATTTACATCTTCTGACCACCCAGTTTCAACCACTGGTTTTAAGTTCTTGAATGACAATTGCAGAACTGAAGCATCTTTGAAAAAAGGACAATTCCTTCCCGGAGAGAAGCATGCAGGCTTTGAGTGTGTATAACAGGCTTATTCACAGTTGTGTTCTAGCAGCAGTCCACATGCTACAGCATGTGAAAAGTGAGTGAAACTTCAGACATTAGTTATTTAAAATCATTATCCTCAGCAGCAGCAGCACAGAAGTAGAGACTTGCAGGTGAGAGAGCTGCAGAGCTACAAAGGGAAGCAATTTGCGCAATAATATCTGGGCTACTTAGCACACCTAATAGACTGGAGCCAGCCACTGTTCTAGAGTCTCCTACAAGCTCCTTCACAAGCACAGAATCATTTGAGCATATGTCAGGACACAAAAACCCACAAACGAAACCCCCAACAAAAAAAAGTGCTGTCAGAGCTTGACTCGTTACTCATCTTTTAGTAGCTAGGTCTAGCTTAAATCTAGAAAAAAAAAATAATCAGAAGTTACGTCCTTATGTGTATATGCAAGAGGAATGAGTTCTAACTAAGGATCTGGAATCATTCTCTTGGTTTTGGTTGTGGGTTGTTGTTTTTTTTTTGTTAATATAACCAAAGTTCTGCAGAAGCCTGTGCCGTCTACCCAGAACACGTATCACATCCTTGAATTTGCTATACTCAGGATTGCCAAAATAATTTGGATGACAATGAAAGACACTGAGAACAGCTGGAAAATATATAGGTTTCAAGGGGGAGGGAGTGCAGCAAGAATGAGAGTACCACCATGCACTATGTAAACAAGTCATCAAGGACTGGGCGTTCAGCCCGTGCTGGTGTTTGTGTCAAATACATTTGGATAAACTGAGGTTTTATCTGCAGATCTTCAACAACTTCCTAGGTACAAATAAAAATTCCATGAGTATAGGAAAAGCAGTTATGAGTATAAAAAAAAGGAGTCATTCAGGTTCCCTTGATCTACGAAACAGATTTTAATATCTGCATCACCGTGTGAGCTTGTGGTAAACATTTACAGCCTGTGTGGCTGTTCCACCACTCTATGAACAGTATTGAGATCTTTCTTTAGCACTTCTGCATTGAGTGTGAAAGATGCTATGTAAAAGTCTTGCATGTGCAAGTGGGAAACACAAAGACTTTTTTTCAACAGAAGAGGTAGGTAGGTGGCATGTCTCCAATGTTTGCAAGTGTGTGTGTCGTGTCTCTATGCAAGTATTAACAGTGCAAAACAACGGATTGCTAAAATTTGGGCAGTTAGCACATACACCTTCACAACATCATTACTACAAGTTCTGAAGTGACCAAGGCTACACTCCCCAAGAAGCAGTTCATCTTCCATCCCAACACTGGCTATATACAGCAATTTGTCACATGCTTTCTCTGAAAAACACCTATGAGGCAAAAAAAAAGAAGCACTACCTTCTGAAGGTATACCATAACATTTCTGGTAGTCAAGCTTTGGGGGGAAAAAGACACCATCTAGAGAGTCTCAACAGAAAATGTCAAAACAGTAATCAGTCTGATGCTATAGCAGACAACACTGAGCATTAGCAATATCCTGAAGCAGTCTACAGACAGAACGTGTCAGCAGTACTCTGCTCTGATCTGGATACAGATGTAGAGAGAAGCTTCCAGGACTCTATTCTGCAGTCAACAGCACTTGCCTAAAAGCTTACATACTAGAGACACACTAAATTTTGCAAGCCTACATGATTATGGTGCTGCCACCTCTTTCTGAAAGTCTACTTTAATCAGGCTATTATAATATCAGAGGAATATTAGCTTGGTGGAATGAGTGATTTAATATGAGTAAGGTGACTCAGAGATCTACTGTAACAATAAGATTGTGGCATCACCAGATTCTGTCTTGGATGTAACCGGAAATGAAAGCAACAAATGCAAGCACACAACTACATTGTCTATTGTCACATTTCAGAAGTAGCCCATTCTTGCAGGAAGCACTTTAAACAACAAGATCATTAAAAAACAGAAAATCCCTCTTAAGCTTACTTCCTCTGCTTAAGGGTCTACTTCAATATTGTGTCCGATGGGCTCTGGAAGAGGCTTGCTGCAAATGCTAGCATTAAATGTTCATTGTGGTCAGATGTCCTGCAGACTTCTGTTGTACTAACACTTATGAAGTGAGGTGACCAAGCGAATTAATTTTCTTTGCTCAAGCACTGACTAGTAAATATGTAAGAGTGCATCTACAGTTTCATTAGAAATTGCATACAAAGCACTGGAAAGCAGCCAGGCAGATGTTGGGGAGTGGCACATTCACAAATTAAAAAATTAACTATTTACAGTCAAGCAAGACTGAACAGCAGAATCAGACCATTTAATTTGAAATTTCTGTCAAGCCACAGCTATGACTGATAAATATATTTATGGCTTTCATCTCACGCAATACTGACAGCTCAATTCCCACATAGTTCCTTGCTCTCCAGTGACAGGCCGCTATACAGAACTGACAGACTAAGAGCAACATAGTACTTCGGCAGAACAGACTCATAGGCTTAGATGAACACAAATGTAGGTACTTTTTGCACCAGTTATCTTGCCTGTCTAATGCCAACTGTCTCAAAGTACAGCTATTCTGAATACGTGATCAAGCTTCTCTTACCCTGACATGGCAACATCCTTTTGCTCCAATAAAGATTATTTCTACAGCTACAGATAATGGCTGCTTTTCCCAGCTACTCTGACAGCAGCTAGTGTCTAAGAAATATATGTGTTGTTATTTACTTGTAAAAATGTGATGGAGAGCCTTCACTTACAGTGATTTTTCCCATGCTAGTTAATGGAAACTGATTAAGAGAATTCTGATGCTTGCTCTTCTGTGTAGAGACAGGAAGGCACAGTACAAGGTTTTGGAGATGAAAGGGAACAACACCAGAAGACACTGTTCAGCCTGGAATGTGACTGGAACAAACCTGATAGGAGGAATATAACACTGACGTACAAGGATGCTTGCCCTTCACATAAATTTTATTAAATCTAGTAAGATGCATTTATGTGTATTGATCACTTGACAACTGATAATAGTTGCAAGGAAGATGTGTATCATTAACACTGTATGTATCTTAGCGTTCTACCCATATCAGATCAATAAAAGCCACTAGTATGAAGTTTAAACACGCCTACGTAGGGACTCCAAAACAGAGCTTGGTCAGTTCCCAAGAAATTAATCTGCCTTATCTGGTAGCAGATTATCCATAAACAAGTCTAGGAAGATACAAAGTTGTTATTTATATTTCACATTTGTCAGTATTTTTATATATACATGTGTGAGTCTATATATACATACATATATGTGTAATTGTTTGATATAGCCAGTTCTTTCTATATCTACATCTCTATATCCAATAGTCTCAAAAAAACCTTTGCAGTGCCACTCGATTTTGATGGAGCCAGAGAAATTGCATAGTGTCCTCATTGGAACTTCTTCCCCCAATTACTCATCCTGGGCAGTGTAATACATTTAATTCATTAATATTCAGAAGGTTCTCCTGCTTCAGTCACTTCGATTGATGCTGTTAATGGTAATGAACTATGGAACAGAGTAAATGGTGAGTGACAACATGCTGATGCAGCCTCCAATAACACATGCAAGATTAAACAAACGAAAAACAACAACAAAAAAGCCTTAGAACTTACTGTCCAAAACTTTATGAAGTACTGCAAGACTGTAGCAGCAACAAACAGACAGTACAGTAAGGAATACATTAAAAACAGGAGGAAGAATTTGTAGTTAGAAAATCCCACACAATTATTCACCCTAGAAGGAGGGGAAAGAGAAAGAGGTTACTGTGGTATACAAAAAACAAAATAAAATAAAACCCAATACATTCAGCTTTTGCAGAGCATAACATGTGTATGATGTCAGTGGTATGTCCAAAACAATCTGTCACTAGTGTTTCAGAAGCATTTTAAGCCACCAATTTGAATGAAGTCTCTTTCCTCAGGCCCCTCACATAAGTTTTGCCCCACCATGAAGTTCTACAGGACAGGACACGAGCTGGCAAAGCGTATGATACATACAGCCTGTATAGGAAGTGCCTCACACACTATGAACTAACTGCAGTCATTGTGGAAGATAATATGAGCCTCTCCATCAATTTCAGTGGATGTTGCTTTGGTTACAAAATCACCTGCAAGTCAACTACTGATAGCAGTACTTTTATAGTGACAGCAGATAATATTTTTACGGACTACCAGTAAATACAAACTGCAGAAGAGTAACTGTCTGAGTGGGTCTTACATATCATCTAGAATCGAGAACTGATTTTCACACTATAGTGGGTATCTTCTCTCCTGGTACCAACACCAAACTAAGCAAAAGAAAGAAATGCTATTTCTCATAGGTCTCGTTAATGTCAGGGTTTCTCTGTAGAAGGAGAAAGTGCATGATTTGGGCTACTGGGCCTACAACTCTACGTTGCAACACACATTAGGGACAAGATTTATTTTCACATATTAAAGTCTCAAGAAGTTCTGTGGAAATCAAGTTTTACTTAAAAGTTGCATTTTTTAAAGCAGCATTTAATTCACCATGTAGGATCTAATTCATCATTAGTATACTGATCTTTTATTTTGTTTTTATAAACTTACCATGGACAGTGGTGGTCCATTTTTAGCACACATCTGAAAGAGAGAATTTCCAGGAAGTTCAAGCAAAAAATACATTTTCTTTCTAAGACACATACTTTTAGCTTCTATAGGTTCAGCGGTTGGTTTTTTTGGGTTTTTTTTTGTTTGTTTTTTTTTTTTTAAAGTGTTTTGCCCCACTGTATCTTTTTCAAGTCCTTCTTAATCATGCCGACTTTCCGCATTGTAACAGCCATCCTTTTACCCAAAAGGACCAAGTCAGATTCAGAAGAGTTATGAAGACAGTCTCTTAAATTAACATGGGGAGCATTACTGAGTAACACCAAGTAATAGTTCATTAAGCCACACTAGTTTTATGTGCACATAAAGAAAAGGACCCTTTAGAGTTGTGTGGATAAGGTGTGTTTGCCTGACATTCACTGCAACTAAATCTACCTGAGGGCTATTTCAACTACCTTTTTTTATTTGCTGCTTGCTTTTTTGTTTTTTAAAGCTAATTGAGGAAAACAGCAGCACAGTGGGTAATCTGAATAGTCCACATGCCATTTTCATCCAATTTTAGTATAAGGACAGATACTAGACATTTCAGACACACATTCACTGTATTTGCTAATAAACTTGATTTTAGCCAAAAGATGTGTATTAGGTTCTTTAGTTAACTAGATTTCCTCAAGCTCAGCCTACTGAAGTCTCAATCATAGCCTCAGTCTTCAGTGCCCTTACAGATTTCTCTGATGATTCAGAATGAGGCTAAGGAATAGCAGTGATGTCTTTTAAATGGTTAATGCGTGTAATTCCACTGTCAATCTTTGAGATAAAGATTTTTAGCATTATTAGTAGCATACATCCGTTTCAAGGCTGCAGAAGCAAGATACAATAAGAGTTCTATAATAAGCATTTGCTGGTGCTAGTATCTCAGACCTGCCTTTCTTTACTTTCTTTCAATCACTGTTTGTTTATTTATTTATTTTTTTTTAAATATAGGCACTGTTTTACACAGCTACAAGCAGGTTGCCTAAGAAGTTTTGCCACTTTGGATAATGGTGCTGCAATAATAATATTGCACCAACAGGAGGAACTTTGCTCTCATGAAATCCAGGTACTGAGGGTCTGAGAGAGGAACAAATAGTAAAACCTACTGTTATGCAAGGGCTGACACACTGAAGACACGAACGCACTAAAGTCATGATTGCAAGAGAGAGAAAACCCATAATTTCAGATTCAGTAACTTACATGTCACATGCAGAACAGTGATGGCAGCGGTCAGGTTTGATTAGCTGGCATCGATCGCAGTATCTGATTGCTGCATTCAAGTGGCAAGGGTCAAGTCATTAGAACTCATTTAATTTTACAAATGTTTTCCCCCTTAACATGATCTGAATCTTAAAGAGCTTCCTGCCCTCCCCTCATCAACAAGCCTTCAGGCTCTTCTCAATGGGGATAAGACACCAGCACAGGCAGTTTGAAAGGAGGAGGAAAGCCAACACCTACAGCTAAGCAGAACTGCTAAGAGCTGGCAAGAGCTTCCCAGACCACTCCAGGAACTTAAGACTGGGATTCCCTTAAAGGGAGGGCTTGTATTCAAAAAAGCCAGGTGTCCTTAAGACTTTGTTTGGAAAGTCACAGTAAACTTTGGTAGCAGTTATTCTGAGTAGCTTATGTTTTTGGAAAACTCTACAGGGTTGCTAGTTTCAAGAAAGAGAAACAGATACATATAAAAGCTAGATTTTTAAAGAATATACATATGTATAAGGCAGCAGTTTCACAGATCATTCATATATAAGTTGGAATAAGAATGCCTATACATATTAAAGGCAAATACAGAAATAGCTCATAACTGGCTTTGTACTGAATTACAGATGGGAATGAAACAACATTTATTCAGTCTTAATTTCTAGCCTCCAGTATGGTGTTTCTCCTCCTGCTGAACTGATACATCTCAGAAAAAGAAGTTTAAAGGGGGATATAAATGATTATAAAATTGAGTAAAAAGTTCAATTTTCTCTATTTCTAGCTGTACGAGCTGTATTTCTTTGCCATGTTTATTTTTTATAGCCACAATTAGACATAAGTGTTTCCATCTATCTGCTTGCTAGAAGAGGATTTTTTTTTTTAATTCCAAATACTGGCTACATGTTGAGATCCTCAGACAAAGGACTCCAGTCTCCCCTGGGCAGTGGTGGGGATAGGGACCCAGCCCAAACAAATAACAAAACAAGGTCATGGCCTTTGCAATATGTGCTTAATTGATTGTTCATGCAGTGAAATCAAATGAATTTCACTGACTTAAAACAGCAGCTTCAGAAGCACAGAATTATCTTTATATCTCACCTCTCGATGCTGTTGTCGTATAGATAGGCAAGTCTTTAGCAGCTCTTCTCAGTATCTCCTGCTGGGATTCTGGTCTCTCTTCTTTTTCATATTGTTCTTTATCAGCTTTTGACAAGCAGAACTAGGAGGGAGGGAGAAAATGGAATGAAGGGAAGAGATTAATTATTACTTTGTGTTCTAGTGAAGCTCCAAGGAAAAGACCCTGTGCATCTTAATCCTGTGTCTTTGGAGAACCCCCACTCATCGACCCAGAAAACCACACATAAATAAAAAAAAAAATGTTACAGGAATGACAGGAGATCCTCAAAACTCCATCATGGTCCTGGGCATATTTAAAAAAAATAAAGATGTCTGTTTCATCATCTATGGCATTTTCCCTTCAACACAAAGGAAGCCAGAGACTCAGGGGAGTTTTAAGAAAGCACAACCTTTCCTTTAACTCATGGTAAGTGTAAATTAAGTGATCTGTGCAACAAGTCCTTTGCTTCCACAGGGCACTGAAGTTCTCTTATCCCACTTCCTCCCTCTGACTTAGAGAGGGCTACAAGCCAGAGGGAGGAAAAGAAAGGGGGTGGGGGAGGCTTGATGCCTTCAGCACATAAGTTGAAAGAGTTAACTGGAATTTTTACTGGGGAGTAGTCAACACTAGTCTCAAATCCATAAGCTGTATTGAAAGCAACTTCAGCAAAGCCTGTACAGTTTCAGAGAGTTAGAATTCTGAGTAAACCATAAGGAGTATTCCTGTTGAAGCCTCACTGAAATGTAAAGCTTTACCAGAAGAACCTGAAGAGCTTTTACTCACTTGTGAAACACTCAGTTTGATATCCACTGAAATGATGAGCTTTTACCATTAAGCCCCACAAAACCCAGTGTACTGACAAGCCCCTGCAGAGTTTGGGTTGAACTCACTATTTCCTTTGGTATTTTTCTGTTCTGAAGCACTTTTCAACTCTGAGCTTCCCACATGGGCTACAAGAGCCCTTTTTATGAGTGCACATAGACAAAGTATTCATGGTAGTGAGTGGAAAATGCTGTGTGTGCAACTGGAACAAAAACTGCCTTAGTGTGCTTTAATATGACCATATTTTCCTACCAAGAACATGTATATGATTAGCTCAAATGGATTTTCCTCTTATTTTGTACTTTTTCCTCTTCTGGATTACAGTCAGTTGGCAAGCAACAATGAAGACTCCACTTACAGGAAAGGAGGAAGCAGTAAGACATTGCTGCAATTTCTCTGCATTACTTCCTAACCCAGAATGCAAATAAGTTGCCCAGTATCTCACAGAATCTGGTTAAATCTCCCGTTACACATAGTATCATCCCAGTTATTGAGCCTACCCACCATTCAAGGGTGAAACACGAAATATAATCCCCTTTTAAATAGTCAGAAACTAGGATCAATCTACATGAAGAGTGAAATTAAAGTTTAACATTTCAGTCACCACCGAGTTTGATCTCATTTTTTAATATCCGTCTCTAAGATACATATTTACTCAAATATGAAAACTGGAGATGCTCGCACAAAAAGTTTAAGACAGATACGAAGCATCATGCCAGCAAACAGCAGTGCAATATGCCTTCCTCCCTACTGCCCTTGCAAGTTTGCTAGGTGACCAAATGCCTGTCTCCATGACCTGCAATCAAGCAGACATGGCATTAAACATGAAATACTACTTCTAGATGACATTTATATGGCAAACCATTAATGCACAGGAAAGGAACTAAATCATAACATTTAAAACTTTTTTTAATTTGTCCAAATAACATCATAATATTACTCCAAAAATCCTGGATATGATTTTGGTTTTCCAAACAGCTATATTTCTGTTCTAATTTCAGAAATTGAGGGCCATAGCCTCTTTGGACAATGGCAGGATATGTTCAAAGACATCAAAAGTTGTCTGTTACCACATAGCTAACAGAATTTCCAATGAGGTCCCAGCAGTTCTTATGGAAAACAGAAAGAGTCCCTTTGTTTCCTTCCTCTTTCTGGATCTTGTATAACGTTGATTGTTCTTTCTTATGACAAATGTACAGGGATTACACTAAGACAACAGCAGCTGCAGAATCTTTTTTTAGTTCAATAGTAAGATCACAGGATGCTATTTGTTTTGCAAGAATAGCTAATTTGAATGACTAAAAATATATATGTTTAGACTCTCATACAATGGGGAGATTCTGAAGTCAGGTTTTGTTTTTAAATACGCACTGGTACACGAACAGAAGGGACTTGCCCAGAGAGAGAAAAAGTGGTGGTGGGGTTTTTGTTTGATTGTTTTTTGTGGGGTTTTTGTTGTGTTGTTTTTGTTGTTGTGTTTTTTTCTTCTTTTTAAAACTAGCTCTAGAGGAAAATTGAATTAAATCTGATCTACACCCACACCTGATATAGGAAATATTCATTACATTCCATATGCCCAAACCATCCCTTTCACTTACTGAATATGAAAGGCTTGCTATAACATTACTGTAACTACAGGATAAGTACTGTCAGAAGTTTTCTATTATTGAAGAATCCAAGCAGACAGTAAAAGTTACTAGGCATTAGCTTTATGAGCAGCTCTAGTTCATATAGCTTTACAAAACCTGCAATAACATGGTTCCAACCACATTTTAATTAGCTAACCTGCTTAACTTTATCATTTTCCTGCAGAACCATCCCAGATAAAGCTGAAACAAATCACCCTGAAGACAAGTCCCTTTGAATTTTTAGATTTAACAATTCAGTACTACTCTTTTTGCTTAGCTAAACAGCAGAATAGTCTTTAGCTTTTTTCACTTTACGTTTTGTAGCTTTCCAAGATACACATTTCTAAGCCATAATTAAACACTGCAGAGCATTGTTTGCTTTTCCTTAGAAGCACGGTTTCAAAAATGTTTAAGGTTGTCATTAGCACTGAAAGTTGGTCTTGCCAAAAATAGAATAAAAATTCAACCCCCATAGAGCAACCAAACCCTCAGTTTTGCCAATTTAAAAGCTTTATAAAACCAAGGAAGGGAAGGGAAGTATTTTAAATTTGCTGCCAGTATTTAATCCTTATATACACACACCTTAGAGAAAATAGAAAAGAAGGTAATCCATCTCAGACTTACTGCAATTAATAATATTCTTTTTCAAAACAAAACTTCTTATAGTCATCATGCATTCTTTTGCCATTATGTAAAGCTCCCTTTTGTATTTACTTCTCAGTTGTCACTAAATCTTAACCCTTGACTTACTAGTAAGTGGTTCAGTCCTCCAGGTTATGAGTATACATTGCATTACTACTTTTTCATACCCAAACAAGGGTCAAAACTGCCTAAAATGGAAATATAAAAATGTTGTCACTGTATTTGATTTATTGGTGTTAAAATTCCAGGTTTCAAGGAAGCTACTTCATAGCAAAGCACTCTGCATGACTGTCAAACTTGTGATGAATTAAACGTGCATTTTGTATAAGGAAATGTCATTACACAAACTATACAGTATTTTAAGAGTAACTTGATAATTTTCATTCATGATACACTGTCATGCTGTTCTATTTTAGATAATGAGAAGCAAAAGGTGAATCATGCAGTACTGCAAACAAGTTTCATCACTGAAAACAGTTCAGCTATTTATAAAAAAGGCATTGACATTTTTCTAGCGTTATATTTACCTCATTAGAGGGCGATGCAGGAGATGTGAAAATTGTCTTCCAATAGGACCATACAAACATGACAAATGACAGATGAAAAACCACAAGGTAGACAACTGCAATAAAATACACGAATAAGAGTTCAGTGAATATAGCTGAAAAGAACATGAAATAAAAGCCCTGATCTTTGATGAGGTCTAAACTACTACACTATGAATCACCTGATAAAGGTTATATTAAACCCTCTTCCCTGAGTAGACTTAGCACTCTAGGAGTGCTCAATTAAAAAAAAATAAAATAAAAATCACCAAATGTGATGGTTGCTGCTCCTCAAGGAAATAATATGCTTTCATGTACCATTCCAAAACAGACTTTGAAGGGAAAAAGCCAAACCAAACAAAACCAACCAGAACTGAACACAGCTTCACCTGCGGTATGTGACTAACTTTTGGAGATAAAGAAGATGCTACAATTCCGTTCTAGATTATAGTAAAGTATTTGATAACTGACCTACAGAATTCAATTTAATTTCTACTTCTAATAAAACAGCACAATATTGTGCCATTGTAGACGGCACTGGTCATCAATGACAGTAAAAATTCCAAACCAGAGGCTTGGAGAGGACTGTACTCTTGAGATGAGAGCTGTCTCTGAGCTGAAAATTGTCTGGGTATCTTCTTTCAAATCATCACAGGAATATAATCTGGAAGAGTCCTGCTATTATAGTCACAGTGGCAACAAAACGAAGGTGGCCTTAGTAGGGAGCTCAATCAATTTATGAATGGGTCTGTGTCGTATGGTTGCCTTAAAGACCAGAGACCCAGACCTTATAACCCAGGAAGCTTCTTTCAATCTTGTTTCCTCTGTTTCTTCTACCACTTGTCAAGAGAAAACAGATCAGTTGTGCCAGAACAGCAAGCCTTAGAAAAGAAGTCGTACTAAATATCTTCATTATCTTCACTTATATTATCTTCAGTTGCAGGAAGAAGGAAACTTGACCTACTTCCCCGTGCACATAAGGAGAGTCCTTTAAGAAGCCGTGTGATGTACTTCATGGATGGCAAAACAGGCTCGAAACTTTGGGAACTTCCAACAGCTCAGAAAATGCTTGTGCACAGTCACCAAAGACATGGTCTTAATTTATCATCTGTCAGGATTTTCACTGCTTGTCACAGTAAAAAACCCAAGCAAACTGTATTTGAGCTTTCTTCAGAGAACTATGCTTTTTATCTTTGCCTCTGACTCCTCCAACCTTACAGATAGATTTGGCAAATTTTCAGCCGTGGAGCTGACTGAAAATGCAAGCAGCAAAACGTTTTTCTAAAGCCATCCTAAAATTGTCATCCTGATAGGAAAGAACTCATGCATCACTGTACTAGGCACTGCATAATTAGAAATTGTCTTTTATTAAAACCATACTATATACATTCAAACATAATGCGGTTAAGCAATTAAAAAATGAGAAAATTATTTGGAAAAGAGGAGAAACGGACACAGAATTGGAGTAGAATCAGCTGCACAGATCAGAGCTTCGGGGGAGAAGAGGGTTAGAGGAGTTGAATAGAAGGAAAGAGGAAATGAGATACAGGGGAGGGCAAGGCACAGCAAAACTAACTTACACAGTAAACTGTTCTATTCTGTCCATAAAAATCACCCCCAGAATTCAAATTCTTTTGAAGGATTATTTTTAGTGCACACACAATACTTCAAACAGCAGAACCTCAAAGTCTTAACACAGGCTGTAAATGCCCCAACACCACACAGAATAACAGGCACCACAACTGGCTGCAGCAACAGTACAGATCTGTGCCAGTGCTACAAGTATTTACTAGAAAGAGGTGGCTGTTAAACCGCTCTTTCACTCCTGCAATAACCAAGACCTTGCAATCTATCACCATCATTAAAAAGCAAGGGCCTGTCCTCAGCAGCCAAACGGGGGCAACACATGGAAGAGCAAGGCTTTCACAGCTGTTCCAGCGATGGGCACCACGCAGGCTTGAGGAGAAAGAGCCTGCTATCAGCAGTCCATTCTGGCCCTGCACTGGATAAATTCTTGCGCTTTTTTTTCCCACTTTGTGCTGCCATTCCTACTGCGATCACAAGTATCTGTCCTGTCAGTGCTCCCCAAGAAATGAGAGGGAGGGAAGATACCATTTTTGATGGCTTTACTTTGGCAGTCCATCCACCCACCATTTTGGGTAGCAGTATCTCCTATGCAGACTACCCCCTGAAGCATCTTGCATCAGTTTCCAGTACAAATATAAACCAGCTTCATTCCTATTCAGCTTATTTTCTTGTAATTACAAGCTAGATAGAAAATACATCAAAAACCTTAAACCCCAATATCTGCCAGTTTAGCCAGACTCAGAGTCACGAGGAAGTCCTGGCTAAGTGAAGGGCATCCAGGATTCTTGGTGCCACGCTGTGACAAAGTGAAGTCACTTCTCTTCAAAGACACTGATGCACATTAGAGCATAATTTATGCCCTCGGGAAGACAATGTATTAAGATATGCTCTTAGCATCCTCCTAAAATATGCTAAGCCCTCCTAAGATTTTCCCTTAACATTGTTTCTTTGTAATTTCATATTCTTGTCTAGATTTATATCCATTAGGATAGGGGAATAAAGTCAACTCTGAGTTTCTCTCAACAATATAATATACTTCTGTTAATATATTATTACGTCTCTGTAATCTGACTGTCTTGGAAGTAGTGTTAGGAATGATTCTGAAAACAATTAGCCTTAATAGGGTGAAAAAATCGCCACTAATTTAATCAAAAGTTGTAATTAAGTACTGGAGTAAAAGGATTTGAACACAGTGCACTGGAATATGGAGGACAATGTATTTGCTAAGATGCACATTATTGATTTACACAGCAATGTCACTGGCACTTTGGCCTTTTGACTCTTCTGATGTTATTTCCTGGCTATCGTGAGTTAGCTCATAAGAACTTTTTAAAACTTATGATAGCTTTCATTTCAAATGAAAAAATACTTCACATCTCATTTTAAGATCACCTCTGTGGTAAAGAAATTCATGCATGCAGGATGCCTGTGACATTCTTTAGAACTGAAGGTGCAAAAAGCATGCAGGTGACAGCTATTAAAAGCCTAACAGTCAGGTTCCAACAACACTGTCAGTCTCATTAATTAATCAAGCATTTTTCTTCTCTGGTAGATTTAAGAGCACCTGCTCCAGTCAGACAGGCACTGCATTTGTATTAAAGCCAGAGATCTAACTATGCAACACCAACATCATTGCTCTGCCAGGCTGCCTTAACTGAGACATAGATCTTGCCTTTCTGGAAGAAACTAGGAAGTAGCACTTCTTCATATACAGGTCAACAGTAAAGCACAGCAGCAATCTGCAGAATTTTGTGAAGTCTAGGCGAAGCCCAGCTGTGCAATGCAATGTAAAAATCCAGGGTAAGACACAGCTCCCATCTTGAACGGCTTACGGTTTATTTTGGAGGTTTTCCCACTCTTTCACCTCTTCATTAGAAAATGAAAGAAGACAGATTCCATCAAAGTTCCCTCCTTTCAGAGTGTTCTCCTGGAGGTTCCCCATCAGGAAGAAAACTGCTAGATCAGCTTCAAATTCTACGCTCTTTTGCAAAAATAAAAGATGAGAGCCTCTTACCCATGGTCTCACACTCTGTAGACAGCCTTCTGTGAACAGCCAAAACGCAAATCTATGCTTAATCTGCCACTCATGTCCCCTCATAAGCTGAAATAGCTCCCAAACAAACATCCCATCAATCATTTGTCTTTCTACGGGGCAAAAAAAAAAAGTTTTATAAAAAAACCCTGTGTTTTGAACTTCTGGAACTGAATCATCCTTTAGACTAGATTTTGTTCACAATTAAAAGAAGTGGCAGAGCAAGAGTGCTGGCATTTTTTTGGTCAGTTTGTATCTCTGTAAGTACTACCCACTGTGGCACATACTTGCCAAAGCCAACTCAAAGACCTAAGTAAAGTTTGTCAAAACAAGGCCTTAACCACTTGACCTGGAAATTTAAAATTATAATGTGCAGCCACCTTTGAAATTGCTGTGTTTGCACTGTTCTGACCATTCCTAAAGAATGGAGTTCTGAAGAATTTGGTAAGCTGCTTGGAAAATAGCAAGCAGTAGAACAACAATTCTTCCTCTTCCAGAACAGAAGTCTTTCAGGTCACAGGGTGTGTTCAGGAATAAACACAAGATGGCCTTGTGGATCTGCTGCAGTTACTTCTCTCTTCTCCTCTTTCTGTTCTTAGAAGGTACCCTTTTAAAAATATTTGCAAACCTAAATCACAATTGCGTTACTTACAGGTCTTGTCACCTTCCCAAGCTTGTGGTACTAGAAGCTAAACAGACTCAACCTCACAATATTTACCTTGTTTCTTAGCACTAATCTACTGACTACACGGAGCTTACACATAAAGGAGTACTTTTAAATTCTATGTCCCTTAAGACTTGTGTGCAACAAAACTATTCACATCTCAAGAAAAAAAAAAATTAAATTACCTTTTTCTGCAGTTGAAGAAATAGTAACTGTAAGAGAAAAAAAAAAAGATATACGGTAAGTAAATCCATATTGAATCAAAAGTTTGGCTAGAAGTATATGAGATAGCTGACTTGCTCCAAAACATACTTCAGGTGCTAGTAGAGGCTCCCTACCCAGCTCTGGGGTAAAACAGGAGTTAGTATTCCTCCTGTCAACCCTTGAGGCTTGGTGAGTCAATGGAAGAGTGGCAGAGATCCAGTTCCCTCCACTAACCAAGCAAGTACACTCCTTTTCACAGACATTAATTAGATCATAATTGATGCACGTTCCCCTTCAGATATGCACCTAGCAAAATTTTCTGAGGCATGTCAACAACTAGGCCAACAGCTGTACCACTGGAAAGCAGAAAATGAAATAAAAGTTCTTACAGAAGTTCCTGTGAAACTGTGTTACATGTAACCTACTTCCCTCTCTCAGTTGTTTCCCACCACTTCTCTCTTCCCGTCACATGCTATTTTTTAACTTTTCTCCCCTGACCTGAATTCTTCAGGCATAGTTAAAACCTTTCCACTTCCTTCTCTTGTACCTCCTCATCTCCTTTTATCCCAACAGCAAATTCTATTGTTCAAGTGTACATTGTATACTGCCTGACTAGTTCATCGTCAAGCCCTCAGGCTTCTCCAAAACCTTCATGCTTCATTAATCAGTTCAGGTAAGATGCGGAACGTAGAACTGCTGTACTTATTGCGTCACTTTGTTCATACCACTCCCTTGCTGGCTCTCTTCCTTAGACACCGAATTCCTGAAATTCTATGAGGAAAAGATGTTTTCCTGACTTTTTATCTTACACAGCAAATTTAAGCTTCTGGTCATCATCATGAGCAAAAGGTTAACAGAGCACACCCTGCCTGCTGCAGTTCACGCTGTCTCCTCTCTCTCAGCTCTAACATTTCTATAGTCATCAATCTGTGTGCCAGCTCAAAAGAGCTTTTTCCCCGATGCATGGTAAAGTCTGAAATCTGCAGGGCTTCAGTATGCATTGCAGACCTCCTTCTGAGGGGTTACTTCAGTCACAGAGGTGGCATGTGTCTCACTTAACTGCAGATATCTATAGTAAAAGAGTCTGCAACTGTATTATACATCCATGCCTCTTTTTAGAGTCAACAAGAGACATAACGAGGTGATACCTCAATTTATAGATGATCCCTTTTTGTTCAGATATGTGTTTTTTGTTTTGTTTGGGATTTTTTTTTCCTTTTTCTTTCTCCCCAGTCGCTCAGAATATCCACTCTGCACCCTCTATCTGTCCAAGGAAGCCTCTACAAAGTTAATGGAAAAGGTTCCAGTTCCTTCCACCGAAAGAAGGAAGGAATTACCATTTAGAATAGAACAAGGTTGTCTTCAAACTACAGGTCAGTCCTAAAGAATAGGTTAGTTTCACATTAGTTATGCATGCTTGCACATCCTCCTCTCGTGCTTCCGTCTGACACAGGGACACAATCCACACAGAAAAACAGACCTGAAGCACACAATTACCTGCAAAGTATGCATGTAAATATAAGAACAGGTCCAGTTGTGTCATGATATAGTCTCAGTACTACTTCACTGCATGCTACAGAAGTCACATTATTTTTCGAGCAAATCCTATGAGTGCTTTTGCCTGAAATTTTACTAATGTGTTATTTCTCCAGTTAGAACTTTTTCAACAACACAAGGAGAAGATAAAATCACTAAGAAGATGAAAAGTAAAACAAGCTTGCTGAGTAGGGTTGTTTGCTCAACTTCAAAAAAATACTAAAAGTACTTTAGATTAAGCTTTTACTTTGGCTCCTTGCATATCTTGAGTAAACACCTAGCACAGCTGGACAAACGTATTTCCCTAGACAAGAAATGTAAAGAAGTTCTTAATTATCCTCTAACAGAATGGGAGAACATCGTTATGTATAAAACTACAGGAAATTTTTTGTAAGTAATTCTCGTTAAAGCACTCCATAATCTCCAGCCTCATTTCTGCTCTTGGTACAAAAAAAATTGTGAGCCAAATTTGATGTTTGAAGACTCAAAATAATGAACAGTCTTTACATGCAGGAAAAATGCTTAAGATTATATCACCTGTGAGACTTCATCAAAAAGATCCCTAAATAAACTTCATAAAAATTAATTAAAGCTTCACAGCACCAGGAAGATAATTTTCTCTTTCATACCTAGGTCCCTTAGGTCAGAATGCAGTTATTAGACTGCGCAGAACAATTTTAGTTTGGCGGACTCCTGCAATTTGAGGTAAAAGCCAATACTGAAAAACTTGTGATTTTCATCCTATCTTATCATCCTGAAATGAAATAAAAATAAAAGATGGCCAGTTCTCTTCTGCCTCAGAAGTTCATGCAAGTTAAGTTTCTGTTTGTATCCCTTTCACTGTTGTTATTCCCATTGTTAGATTAAACGAACAACAGTCCTACGACTTGTCCAAATTCATTCAGCAAATGGCAAATTGACAGTTTTACAGGATCTTTATATACAAAGCGAAGCCTTCCTTTAAATAAGTTAATATTTAATCTTTACATAAACCAGACCTTTAAGTATTTGCTAGGCTGGCAATACAACAAGCAGTTTTATACCATCAAGAAATCTATCCTAGCTTTTGAACTCTGGTTCAGGAAAAAAAACCCTACCACATAACAAGACATTACCATTGTGTTGCACCGTCGCTGGCCTGTAGTTCAAGTTACAAGCTTAGCTCTCTATTGCTTTTCTCCTCTGCTGCTTCTAACTGCTTAGATATTGCTGTCAGCTTCCACTAAATTAATGGCATTTTCACTGTAAGCATTTCTAAAACACAGCTTCTTGTTTGGGGTGTGGGACAGGGGGAAAAAGCAGCACTGCCTATTTGCTTACTGATATTTTTTGGAACAAAATAAGCACTGCATATGATTTATATGTTAACCTCAGGATGCAACAGCACTGTAGACTAGATCAGGTGCATCAGTACGTTAGTGCCTTCAGCACTGCAGTCAACACAAATCTGTCCATATTTCAGAAATGTAAGCATTGTTCTTTTGATGATTTTAAAATACATCACCATATCAGTCTATTGCTCACCTACAAAAGGAAAAATAAGAGCAAAAATATTCTTAGGATTGGCTTCTTAATATTAAGTTTCTGGTTTCTCAATCTGACTTACAAAGTTCTAGCAAGATAGAGCTAGGGAAGCATAAAAAAAATATGGTGAAAGCTGCAGTGCATGTCATTGCAAAGAGCTCAGAAGCAGGCACTCGCGTGCTCACGCACACAGTGAGTTTCCACAGTGGCCTCATAATTTTAAAGGATTCGGTGTCTCAGCATTACAGCACTGAGCAACTCAAACGAAGTGAACGAGCCCTGTCTGACTGCAGTGCAGAGCTTTACCGTGGCTACCTCAGGGTTTCCAAAATCAGCTCCACTAAGGAAGGAGCTCAGCAAAGCCTGCCTGTGAAGAGAGGTAAATGGGCCTACACAGAACTTTATGCTGCTGCAGCTTGTCCAGGGATATACAGGCCCAATATTCTCTGTTAGCTGGTCCTGAACCACTGAGCAGCTTACACACTGGACCTCCCAACACTCTGTGGTCACTGCAATATGAAGCTCACAAAACTAAGTATATGGCTTCACTTTCTACAGAATACTACCTCCAAAATACATGATACAGCCTTTTATTAGGCTGGATTCAAATGTACTTTTCAACTTGGTCAGCTCAGAAGACAAGTAGAAATTCCAGTTTGACTTCAACAGAGGAAAAAGTTGTCTCAGTTTTGATTTAGAAACCTAGAATCACCCCTGGCACCAAAGACAGTTTTTCCTTCATAAAACCAGTTGTTGGTTACATCTCCTCCTAGATACTCTTCCTTACATTGTTGTCTGTTATCTCTTATCTCACCTATGTCACAGGAATGAAAGAGGCGGAAACCTATAGATTATCACAGGAAACAATCCTGCTGACATACGGACATCATTAGTTGTATAACAAATGAGATTGAGGGGAAAATGTCATTTGTTGGAAGCATTCTTCTTGTAGTAAGAACTGACAGAGGTGCAAATTTCGGAAAGCTTTGGAGAATTTTTAAAACTGCTTCAAGGAAATCTCCCAGAACATCTTGGAAGAACAAGTATGTTTAGAGAGCTGGTTTGCTTTCAGTTTCAGGCTTATTTTTAGGATTGCGACGAAGTGTTCAAGCACCTTCCAAATCACTGCATTACAGGAAAAAAAACCCCAAACTCTCTATTCTGAGGCAAAGAGGTGGCATGATCTGCCAAGACCTTGCAGGAGGGATGCTAAAAGACGACATATTCACCTTCAGCCTTGGAAGAAAAAAGCCCCGCCACTCTATAAAACCCACACACCACATCTCCCTACTACCCTAAAAAGGCATATTCCAATGAAAGCCAGATATGCTCCTTGCAGAGCAAGAAATTCAACTGCAACTAATGCAGAAGTGTAGAAAAGGAAAAGAACTGATCTTGTTACTGATGCACTATGTTTATTTCCCCCTGTCCCCTCCCACGATGGCTCCTAGCGGGAGTCATACTTCGGGTATTACAGCCTTTCCACGAAATCTCAAGGGCAACATTCACATTTTGGCTTACATTCCTCATGGGTGGGAAGAAAGAGTGATAAATGTGCAATTGCATCCCTTCACCAGATGTACAGCTTTAACTTTTCTCAGTTTTTAAGGAAAAGGGTTAAAATATATATATATCTACATGCATACACACACGCACATTTCCAGAAGTTACCAGTACTGAAACTCAACAGAAACTCCTCACAGGCATTACCCTATGCGCAAAGGCAAGCACCACTGACATTATCCCAAGTTTTTCATTTGTTCAGAGAATGGCATTTAATTGAAAGCATAACTTAGATTTATGGTAACGTAATTCCCATTTGCAAATGCAAAACCTAATCACTCACAAGAAGATGGTTGAAACATTACTTACTGACATAAGTGGGACAGACAATAAGTGAACTTCCTTAAGCAAATACTCATTTGACTTCTGTTACAGGGCAGCGCCAGAGCATGAAGACCTTAGCACCTCTCCGCTGTTCTCTAAAAGCTGTAATTCTGTGACCTTTCCACACTGAGCTATTTCTTATTTCCTGACTGGCAGGCACCCACTAGGTGCTTTCCTCCCTAAGCAGCAGGGAGCTGTTTTTAGACAAATGACTCAAGACAACTGAGTTGACAGCATAATGTAGCCAAATGCCAATGCAGGAAGATGCTGCCAGGTCCCTGCCGAATGGCTATGGGGGCCCAGGAATTGCACACATGACTTGCCACCAGCTGGAATCAATGCCCTCTGCAGAAATTTGAGCCATATGAACCTAGAATTGATTTATCTTCATATGGTGCTAGATTGATGTATTTTTTTTACTCCAGATCTCCAGGAATACGACACAGGTTTCCCTCCGATGCACTGCTAGGTCGTTCAGAAAGTAACGTTTTATAGAACGATGAGGCAGGAGGTGGCTCCACAGGCCTCCGTGCTGCGCCAGCATGAAGACACACGTGTCGCCAGATGGCAGGCCCCAGGGACAGCACTGCCTGGGGCTGGTCTGCAGCATGGGTGCACCATTGCCCTGGTCTAACACAATGCCTGTCTCAGAGGCACAACCTGTGGTGGACAACTCTTGCTGCAGGGGTGTATGAAGTTCCCCCTCTCAACCACCTACCCACTCCTCTATGGCAGACAAACATAGCAAAAGTGAGCACTCCTCTTCCCAGACACTTCAACTTAGGTTTGAGCTACCAATGAAAGCAAGTTTGAGTGACCACAAACAACAGGGAATTGCAGTGATGAGGGGTGAATGACAGTGAATAGCCTCTTGCCCAAACCACAACACTGTGTTACCCACAGTCAGTCATGAGAGGGAAAAGAAACCCTCCCAGGGCCACCAGTGTCTTAAAGCAGCACAGTCATCAGCACAAGCACACGAGCTAGAGACCAGACTCCTCTCTCACACTGCACAGCAAAGTCACTTGAGTGAGCTACTTTGTGACTCCAAGTGATCACAAGATGATGCCTTCAAAGGCACTGCGGGGAGTGTGTGTGGGGGACAAATTTGGGGTGGGAGGAGAAAGGAGGAAGAAAATGCAGCCAGGGAAGGGATACCTTGCTGCAAGGGGGATGCTCTGTTGTTTACGGCCACCAGGTTTTCTGTGTTCATGATCGCCATACCCATTGCTAAAGGATTCAAAGAAGCATTATCACAGGGACAGGTAAAATGCATTAATATTTCAAACAGGGCAGTTCAAGCTGCACTGCAGACATTTTTATTATTTGTTACCAGCCATCGTTACAGTTTGTTGTATGGTTAAAACAATATTACCGCAATTCTTTTACTATAACGAGTAATTTTGAGCAGCCAAAGGCTTGCTGCCCAGAAAACATTCTCTTGTCACAATAACAAAGGAGTTTTTTATTTAGCCAAGGTCTTTTCAGCCTCAATGCAGAGAGTACATGCATAAATACAAACAGGGCTACAGCAGAAATTAGCATAATCAATGCAAGATACTCCTTGGGTACAGAGTTACATTTAGCGATGAATTAAGCTATGACAAAAGATTAAAAGATTTCTGCCGTATATTCTGGGAACAGTGGATTCTGTGCTACCGCTTCCACTGTTCAAAAACACAGCTACAAAGGCAGCTGACTTCTGGAACCCACAAAAACCTACAGATAACTCCTTACCTTTGCCTCTACAAAATATTCCTGAAAGCTATACCAAAGGTCTCCTAATGGTCTTCTCACTGAGGGTGCCTGCACATTTTAAATTATTTCAAAACCAAGAGTTACACTTGGTTAGCATGCAGGAGGATGTGTTGCCACATCTTAACCTCACAGTCCCACACTCGTGTGCACACCAAGAACCAAAATGTATTAAGAGATGTATCAGCCCAAATAACTAAAGGCTTTTTCTGCAGATGAAGTTAGCATTCAGCTGCAGCAATGTAACAGGTTTGTTGTTCCTGAAAAGCCCTATTCCCTGAGAAGCACTAGTCACTTTCAATTTACCATAATTGCTCAAAGAAACCTAATGTAACTTGATTTTCTTCAGCTATTTAATCACTATTGCCACTGCTCGTTCTGTTTGCATTTTGATGGATTTTAAACACTAGCATTACTTCTACACACTTTCCTCAGCTGCTTACTCGAATTATTGGACTTCCTTCATTCAGATCTTTCCCCAAAATGCTACTTTATCATAACAATAACAGCTTTATCACCCAGTAGTTTGGAAGTGCTGAGCATAAGTTGTTTCCAATGTTGCCTTTAAGCTATCAAACACAGCCCAAAGAAAGCCTGGTTTCTTCTTGAAAGACAAAGAGATCTTAGTTGCACAAGTCAGTGAGCTGTGTTCCCTCTGGCACACAGGGGAATGGGAAAAAACAGAATTGCCAGAAAGGCATGGAAACTCAGAAGCATCTGAGGGGAGCTAGCTTATGTTCACACCACTAATTAATTACATTTACATTTGAAGGAGGGTTATTTACACTCAGGCTGGCCAGATCAAGCTCATAGTAACACTACACTCAAGTATCTGGATTTGTGAAAGGCCTTTTTGTGTTAGGAGTAACTCCAGTGGTTCTGTAGTTAAAACACTACAAGGACACTTGCAAGAGACAGGAGACACAAACAGGATAATCAGCTGGTGTTGACAGCATGATAGTATTGAGTGTTTTACAGAGCTGTCTTATACACGAGATCAGGTCTTCTGCATGTAATACTAGAAACCATGCATATATTTAAAGCAAAAAAATAAAAAAACAAAACAAAGAAAAAACCCACTCAACCAAAAACCTACAAGATACAATTCATTCTCATAACAAATTTTGAGGTAATTAAGGAGTTATCATTTATTTTCAAAAAAAGAACACTCTCCACTAATTTGCAGTTGTAACTGCCAGTCAATATCTGCCTTGAATATTGTCACTCAAAGCTGAGTGTCTTAATGGCTCAGGATGTTATTAGCAAATCCATTTACTTTACTTTAGACAGATGAAAATAGAGTGGCAGCCTTTATTTAGCTATTCCACACAGCTGAGAGGTATGACAGCAGGAGAGCAGAGGTGTCAGTTTGTAAGGAATGAAAATTCCAGACACAGCTGCTGTGACCTGCAGACATGAACTGCTGCCCAGTGGCAAGAACCATCAACTGACAGTAGTGCCTGATTAACAAAGCAGATCCCTCTTCTTCGCATTTGGCTTCCGACTCTTCCAAAATCAGTCATCTCCTTACTTACTTACTGAGCCTGCTTGCAGCAATTATTTCCTCAAATATTAGGATAAAATCTCCTTGAAAACTCTGCAGATAAAAATCTTCCTGTAAATCTCATTACAAAGTGTTAGGCATCAGGTAATGGGAGAAATCAAACTGCCCAGCAAGCTGACCTCCTCTCATGCATTAGGTCACTGGATTCCTCAAATGAAGTTTTAAGTTTAATTTTCTTTGTAACAATGGTCAGGTTTGATTGGTATTTGCCACCTGAGATTAAATATGGAGCTACCTATGATTAGAAGAGCTAATTGTCTGCCAGCAACACATTAGCAACACAGCAGCCAGTAATGTAATTTACATGAACTCCCATCAAGATATTAGTAAGTGAAGCTTTTGAGTAGAGCCCTTCAAGGAAGTTTTGTTTTGAAAAACACAATTTAAAACCATTTCTATTAGTTGTGGGAAAGTTTAATGGTGGGGAATTCATGCCTTCAACATACTGGACTTGTAGCTCTTAATAAATATTTAATAGTTTATTATTTTTATTATTAAAATATTTATGGACTAAATAAAGGTACAAGGACTTCTCACAGTGATTAAGAGAATCTGTCCATATATGGCTCCTCAAGTTTGTTGATAACAAATGCTGCCATCTTTGGATGCTGGAGGCTTTGCTGCTTGTTCTTGCAAAACAAAATGTCACTCATTAAACCTTACTTGGACTGAAATATCTCAGGTCAAACCTTGACTGTAGCTAAAGCTACTTTCTCTCGTGTCTTTGCAGAAAGGAAGACATAACTAGTGACTCCTCAGGAACATAACAAAAGATCCAGGTGCTGCAGAGGGGAAAAAAACATCAGGGATAACAGGACAGAAAGTTTTGGCTGGAGGACAAGATCAGAAGGACATGTTTTTATTGCACCAGGCCTCATTTAACTACCAGACCACTTAGGAACATGAAAAAGTGACAGCACAAAGACTGCACAAGCCACTGCAAAGGGATTTTGGGACACTTCAGAAGATCGATACTAAAATTTAGAAAGTACTCCAGAGTAAACAGAGAGGCAAGCATAGAAAAGAGCATAGCCTATCATCCTTGTAGCTCTCATTCAGTAAATATTGCTCTCAGTAAATAAAAAAAATAAAATCCTCAGAGCTTACCTGCCTGCTGACAGTTCACCTCATATTCTTGGAAAGCATTAACTCAGGACTCTGTAAAAATGTCAGCTGAAATAAGATAAATCTGAATGCAACGTGTGCCGAGAAAATAAACAGCACTGCCTACTACACCTCAGAGATGCATTAGGGCTCACACGGCAAAGTACTGGATGTAACACAGCAGGACTGCCAAACTGCCTAGCAAGAAACGAGTTTGATCTATGCATGACACCTACTGAGAGGATTAACTTTGGCTGTCATTTTCCTAGGATATCACATATCGTACTATAGCTGCAAGAATATCTACATTTGCAGGTGAAGTACTGGAGAGTGGTGCAAATAATGTTTGTGAAGAACAAGAAATTATCACCACTGGTTTAACAAATGAGTAAGGAACCACACAGAGTTATGGGAAGTTAGATCAGGAAAGTGATTACTTCTAAACAGCTACGATCCAGACCTTAAACCTGCTGCCTCCTGAAAAGTCACACAGAAACACACACCAGGATGGGATCAGGAGGTGCAGCCACTTGTCTAAAGACTCCGGAGAAGATGTGAAGCAAGAGGAAAGCACTGTCACACAGCAGGAAAGGAGACTATCACAAAACCAGGGAGCTGAGTCATGGCAGCACAGCTCCAGATGCCCTGTATGTGCCTAACAGCTCTCCCAGACCGTCGTTTCGGCTCACAGATTCCTGTTTCCACTCTTAATGGCTCCTTGGCAATCGGGTCTCCCAAGAGGCTCTACAAGCGTGGGAAGAAGGGAGAAACACAGGATCTTTACAAGTTTGAGAACATCAATAGAAAAAAGACACACAAAAAGAGAGAATGACTGACTCTAGTGGTCAATGGTCTTTAAGCTTCCCTTTGTCTAAATTCATAATTGTCTCAATTATTAATTATTTAAAAAGGTCAAGCCTACCCTCTGCACCACTTGCTGCTTTAGCTTTATCTCAGCAGGTATCTACCTTGTAACACAGCCAGTAATACCTCTGTATGCAATTACTAGGCTGAACTCAAGCTTTTTTATATATATAATTATTTTTAAAAAAACATGAAACTTAAGGAGTAGATTAAATCGATAAAAATTTATGCACACAAAGGATCCCCACAAAAATCCTATGTAAAACTTGCATCCTTTTCCAGATACTATAAAAGAAGACCTGCATGTTAGTTACATAGATTTTTTTTTCAAAACACAACAGAAACCAAATTTTGCTCTGTGTTGGGCTCCTTTGCAATGTTTGGGTAAATCTGTATTTCACAAACCCATAGACTTGAAAGCCTTCAGGTACCATCAATCCCAGCATTGTGGAAATACACTTTGCTTCTGTTTTTTTAATCCGAACTTGACACACCTAAAAGCAATGACTACTTGTCAAGAAGAATGGCAGAGTAACAAGTTCTCTGCATTCACACTATGACAAGGCACTAGCTGAGCCACTTAATGTAAGTTTTTAGTCTACCACAGACAACTGCAAACCAGCTTATAAAATAACTGTCTATTTAGGTGGCTTCAAACAAATGATGTCTGTTCCTCTCAAGGTTATTTAGGTTTAATCTAAATTTTGGTTCACTCTCTCTGCAGCAGCAGCTTGCCTAATTCCAGATGAATTATTACTTCCATCTCTAAAATCTTTTGTCCCAAGCAGGCTAAAAAAACCAAACCAAAACAAAACCCCAAACCAAACAAACAGCTATCTCCCTGCTTAGTGCTTCACAAGAGATGCATAAGAATTCCCTGCTCTGGAGACAAACACACATCAGGATGCACAACTGCAATACCACAAACAAAAAAACCCTGCATAAAACCCTCACTCAATTTCTCTGTAAATCATAGGATTAAAATGGGTCTCTGCTTCACATTATAAGACAATGCTGCACCATATTTAGAATCAGAAAGAGCGCTGCAGAAACTGCAAAGGCAAAGCATACTGTTCTTGTGATCCAGTTCTCTTCGACAATCTCATAACACAATTTTAATAGTCAAAAGGGAACATGAATAAAGAACGGATGAGCCATTCGGTCTTTCGAAAAAAAAAGGGAAAGCAGAGGCTTGAAATGCTGCAGAGGAGGAACTTGATTTTTAGCACAGATAGGAGAAGACAGTCAAAGGTTACATAGGAGGGACTACACTGAGGATTTTGGGGAGGGGGGATGCAGAAGGGGAAACGTCTGGGGTTGTTTCTTGACCTAGGACAGGAGGAGTTAAGCACATTCCACAGAAAACAATTCAGTGACAGCAGAAGGAGGTAATATTGGGGACGTGGCTAAAACAACAAATGTATTTGTTGCGGTCTCATTACCCCTTTTATACCTGATTTACCTTGGTGGAGATTCAGCTCACACTGAAAAGTAAGTGCCCTGTGGTTATGTTGCAAACATTTCTATTAAATTTCATACACACTAATGAGAGAAAAATGGATACTCTTGTCCTGTTACAGCAAGAATATGCACTGAGTAGGGAGGAGTTAACGTCCTATTTGAAAACTCCATAAAAGCTGTTTCGGGAAACTCAGGAACCTATAGTTTATAACACTTGCTAGGAAAGTACATGTTAAACCAGCATAAACTCTTACCAGTCATAGGAAACTTGAACAAAAGAGTTGGATAAACACTGATGTATTGAATGGTTGAAAAATGAACCCCATGAACCCTCAGCATTTACAGACACAATTTTAGACAGACAACTAGGATTTCTCCTACTCCCATTTTCCATCACAGACAGTCTCAAGTTCCAGAAGTAAAAGCAGGTACAGTGCCATTCAAGGGTTTCACCTCAGCTCAGATACCCGTCTTTGTAACACTGTTAAGTTCTTTGATTACAGAAAGCACGTCTATGCTAACTCATAAAAATATAAGCTGTTAGAGAACAAAGTTTTAATTATTTAAATTTCAATAGACAGCAGAACCTGAAGTTCATAGTATGCAAAGGGTCAATGACCTCAAAGTAATGTCTACTGAAAACATATGCTTGAAATTCTGGTCCTTTTATCCACAGCATTTTGTAGGAAAACTGGGAGACTAGTAAGTGATGAAGTAACGTAAAACCCCTGATTAAAAATAAAGTTTTAGTTCACTGTTCTAACTCTAAAGGCATACAGAAAGCTCCTACTGTTGTTACCAGAGAAAAATTTAAGATAAGTTATTTTTCATAACCTTAAATACTCATACTATGCAAGCCCTTTCAAACCAAGACCAAAAGCTTTATAGTCCAAAATGCAATCAGGAAGCTCTGCAGCAATGAGTGATCACAGCTACAAGAGTAACATAACACCACAAGCACAGCTCCTGCTTTAGCAGCTGGATGGGTAGAAGAGACAAACCCACGCTCCCTCTTAGGAAATAGCTGCTCTGAGCTCAGGTGCTTGTTTCCTGCCTGCCCCCTGGCAAGCTGAGCAACACCAAAATGGCCACAGCACCACACTTTTTGACCAAATGGTAACTAGGGATCAAGGAAAGATGCCAACTACTGCAGAGCTGTCAGGAATGGTTTAGCAGATACAGGGGAAAACTGATGACAGAGGGCTGGGGTGGGCACTGCAGATAGAGAGCTAGGAGGGAGAAGAGGGACGGAGTCCTTCTGCTGGCAGAAGCATATGAAGAGCAGACCCAAGACAACTCCCCAGGAAACCAGGCTGACTATTTCTGTTGCTCTTGGAATAATTTTTTCATTAGAGGACTGCCAAGAGAGCAGATTTCATGCCTTATAAAGGGCACTTGCCCACCCCTCCTTATAAACTAATACGACCAATACAGTGCAAAGCACCATATAAGATGACAGATAATCTTTCTACTCAAACTGAGCGTCTAGTTTTCCAATACATTTGTATCCAGTCTAAACACCTCAACAGGAATTCTACTTATTTATAATAACAGAAAAGGTTCTCATTTAAGATGATAATATGCATGCTTGAGCTGAGACACTGTAACAACTAAGTACATCCGAAGCAGTTCACGAGAGGCACAGAAACATAGTTAACTGTTACTAATGATCTAACCTGTTTAATTTGCTGTTCCTTTTCTTGAAAAGGTAACCCTCTTTTCCTACGGGAATGCTTTCTGCATGCTTAACATGCAAGCGTTTCTGTAGTTGAAATCAAAAGTTACTGACATACTGCTGTTAATATCACCTTGCTATTGCTTGATTGCTACTGCATTAGCATTTTCAGTAGAGATTTCTTCCGGAGGAGGCAGATGGAATTACCTTCTCTCTGTTTATGCAACAGACTCTTCAAATGGGAGCATTACAACACATCACCATGTGCTTCTCATGTGGACTGTGCTTTGGGGAAATCAGAGCTCTCTCCCTAATAACAAGGGCTACTGCAGTCTCCTGGAACAGTAAGGAGTTCAATTTGTACGATTAACATGAAGTTATGTATTCTGAATTACAAACTGCTTTGTTTGCCAGGATTTTAGACATATTAGACATTACACTCTATTAAAAAAAAAGGCAAACCTTTCTGCAAGTAGATCCTGTGATAAGAACAGACACCTAGTTACTCCTGTAGCTTTCAAAATCACATTTTCCCATACTTTGCAGAGTTTGAGGCATGAAAACACTCATACATTTACAAGATGAGTAAATCCATTCAACAAGCCATTCTCCTTACAACTCAGCCCAGAGAAGAGCCAGGACTGTGCTTATCACAACGTACAGTTCTTGCTATAGAAGTAAAACCCTAACCTGACAAGATTTTTTTTTTTTTTTTAAATAAACTGAGCCAATACACCTTAGTTACCTCCTGCAGACAACTCAGCCAAAGTTAACTTCTTTATCTTTTTCTCAGTGCAGACTGCACTACTAAATTCTACTAGTGTCTTAGCAAAATGGCTGTCTGTAGGAAACAGACTGGCTTCACCCACCAACTCCTACTACATGTGTCAAAAGAGTGTCTTCTGACCATTCTCTAGCCAGTCTGTATTCCAGCTTAACACCTACAAAAACATTTGGTATGGATAGGTAGTAAGATACAAGTCAGCCATAAGTTAAAACGAACCACAAGAGAAGAGCTCCACTCTTGTTGAGCTTCTGAGGGATGTGGTAAGCAGACACAATCAGTGCAATTCACTAATAGCATAATACAGCCATTGTTTACAAAAGCAATGTTAAAAGCAAAACATGTTTTGATAACAACAAAGAACACATGAAATGGTTTTAAACTAATGAAAAGCTATTTTACAATATCCCTTATATATTTCTAGGTGTGCTTTCTGGCAAACAGCTCTGGGCAAGTTATGTGTGAAAAGAAGAAATAATCTAGTAAGAAAGCGTTAGTTCACATTTTTCTACCTAAAACTTAAAAAAAAAAATCTCAGTAAGACACCTCGAGTCTTCTGCATTTCCTTCATTTATATGTGTTCACAGATTATTTTTTCCACTCTGCTGATAATCCCTCAACTTCTACGTGTTTGGTGAGAAAGGACTATTTTCACCTTCCTAATTAGCTTAATAGCTAATTTACCTGATGGATCACAACTACACAGCAATAGTCATCTAAATAAGCCAGTGTTCACCAGCATACAACAGCAATGCTTCAGAGAGATGCAACGATGCTGGCAGTTTCCATGGGAGGAAAACAATAGACTAGCTCATGAATCTCCTTTCATCTTATCCACACCAGTCCTCCTCAGTGTTCACAGCCGGTATGTAACTAATATAATTCAGGGTTATAGAAGAGGCACAACGAATTAAATACACACTAGCAGTGAATTACAGAGTAAAACTGAGTCTGTGAGACACCGAAAGCAAGACATTGAGCAATATGTGAGCAGCCCAGCAGAGGAGGGTGGGGCAAGCAGCACAGAGAAGCAAAACTGAAAGCAAGGGGGTGATGTGATGAAAGAAGCAACCCCAACTGTACTATACCATCTTCTACTTTCATTATTAGGAATCTTTTATGATACTACATTAAGCTTGGCTTCCTATTTGATCTACTAACTCAATACATATGTTCAACCATTAATACACGAGCAGGGACTAAAAGGAGAAAAAAAAAACAGGAAGAAGAAATAGTTGGGGGAATGAGGGCTTTATCTCTTCCTGTTTCCTTGTTAGCTTCACATCTTAGCAGTTATGTAGTCTTTAAGAATAACCGTTGAAAAAACACTGGTGTCTGTGGGGTTTCGATTTCTCTTTTACTCTCGGTATGTACTCAAAATTTTCTAGTGCGTCTCCTCTTTTCTAAAGCTTCCCTTCCTCCATCTGTCTTTCCTTTACCCAGGCACACATCAGCTGCATATTGTGCCCTTTGACAAAGCCACAGAAATGCAATAAGCCGTAAGCCCAGCTTCTACACCCGCTGTATGTGAACATCTGCAGAGACCAGTGTCACCTCATTCATTAGCAGTGCGTGAAAGCCACATCTTTGCTCTTCTTCGTAGTACATAGTGCAATAGTTCTCAGTAAAATAAAACATAAGGAGCACTAGGAGAAAGTAAATGTACCTGCCAAAAGAAACAGAAAATCCTGTATTTTGCTATAAATCCTCTCTATGCTGGTTTGAACTCAACTGCAGTGTAAAAGAAAAGCACACAAAGGAAAAAAAAACCACAAAAAAACCAAATACAGACCCCTTTTCCTCTCCCTTGATGAGGTGATCTTTTATCAAGAGTGTAAACAAAATTCAGCAGATTAAAAACAAATAAACAAAACCCCCCAAATCAAAACCCACAACAGAAAAAACTCACAGTAAAATAAAATCCTTGGCTGCCAAGTATGATTTAGACAGGTAACAACTGTAAAATTCAGTGACAGCAACAAAACCCAGTAATTTTCTTATTAAATGACCACATTTTCTTAATAGTCTGTATGTGCAGACATCAAGAATAAAGCTGATTTGTGAGCAAAAAGTGCCAGATGTCTAGAAACCAGATTTACAGATGTGAAAGTTCTCACATAAACAGGAGCCAACCTTTTCAATTACTTTCACAAAAATGAAACCCTAATGAACTCAAAACGCAACTTCTCTATGCCTGCAAAGGAGAAATTACCCACTAGCACCCAGCCCTGACCCACTCTGTGATCAAGACAGAGAGCTGGGACTTGGGAGGTCGAGGTTCTGTTCTCAATACAGCCAGAGACCACCTGTGCAACCCTGGGCAAGTCTCTTAATCTCTGAGGTTTTGTTCTTTGCTTAAAAGAAGAAATGCGTAGCCCTAATCTGCCTTTTATCATCCTGGTCAAACTGTAATGTGTACAAAAAACCTTCAAGTCACACCTGAGTCTATAAACTCGCTCAGCCCTTCTCAGGACTGCTGTAAGTACTACCCCATGCCTCAGACCTCCAGTATTAAAGATCATCTAAAATTTAGTTCCAAGTGTTTATAGATTTAAGCACAATTTTCCAGAAAACCAATACTATTTACTCACAGACTACTAAACCTTAGCATGGCAAGCCTTGATATACTGACATATTTGCAACTCTCTCATGTCAATGTTTCACATAACATCTCAACAAGCATTATTTTACAACTATATTTCTACTATTTTAAGTCCAAATAACTTTTTGTCTGTGGTTTATGTTCCAGTCCACATAGGTAAAGCTAACAGAAAATGGTGTGAAATACCATGGGCATTCAGAAAAGTTATCCAAAAACTTAAGTCCTGCAGAAAAAAAGTGACTGATTATTTCTAATGGAAGGATGTCTTTACAAGTTCGCCCAGATACAAAGTATATATGCAAGCCTTTTATTTCTAGCTGGGGATATCAAAGCACATATTTTACACAAACAGCAAAAAGTACGAGGACCTACAGACGCTAGATAGACCTATATGTAGCTTAAAATAGTTCTTCATACTTGTGGTTTGGTGGTTGTTTTTTTTTTCTTTTTGCTTTTCATTTCAGCTTCCTTACTTAAACATGCCAAATGCTCAGTAATGCGTTCCTTAGTTTTCCTACACTGCTTCCAAGTTTTACCAAGTCTGACAAACACTGCACATCACCGTGCTGCTCCATGTACCCCGCCTGGAGTAAGCCAACATCCTCCTGATCTGAAGTTTCCTCCTGAAGACAGAAAAGGGTAAATATCATCCTGACCAACACCACCTGCAAGTCAGATTTACATAAGGCCGAGCCCTCGTCCAGAAAGCCTTGACACGGCCTGACAGAACCCCATAAGCCCTAAATCCTTTCCCTCACCCGCTTAAGTGGGATGTTTTCAGCCTCATTATGCTTCAATGACACTGGGCTACTTAATTAGA
>VZSZ01002053.1:0-35340 GCA_013398815.1 Ibidorhyncha struthersii
GGTTGTGGGTGGTTTTTTTCCTGCTGTCTCCGGGAGAGGAAACCAAACCTCCCCTTTCTGGGTGTTAACTCTCCAGCCCCCATGGGTTGGGTTTCAAACCACGTTTCTTAGGACTCGTTCTTTTGTAATAATGATTTGCGCTGTTGTTTTTATGAAGAGGTAAAGGCGACGAGCTGGGAACCGAAAAGGATACACGCTCGTAGGTTTTGTTATTGTATAAATGAAGGTGAATAATTAACCTGTTACACTTGAAATTTTTTGCAGATCAAAAGAAGGAGGAAACTATGCCCACAGAGGGAGAGAAGTCTCCCGAGGCAGAGAATAACAACAATAATAATAAAAAAGGGAAAACTGGAGGCTCACAGGTAAAGCACACACACCCCAATAGGGGAGCGCCCAAACTATTAGCATTTAAAATGAAATGTTCAGCTAACAGCATTTCCTGCTCAGGGCATCTTTCTTTGGGTTGGATAAAACGTAGTTGGTTTGGTGCAATATTTTTACTGCCTGGACATGTTTGTTTGGGTTTTTTTTATTGCATTTTGTAACGATCAGCTGCAATAGAAGCATTTTTATTTTTATTTCTGTATTTGGCGGGGGTTGGGGGTGGGGGAGATTGGATTGAGGATGTGGTTGAGGTCCTGGTTGTCACATATTCATTGATAATTGAGGGCCTTATTTTTACAGATTATGTACAGAAATACATACTTCCTTTTTCAGAGCTGTATCATTAGTCTCTATGCAGAAGCACTGTGTTTTTTTCTGCTTCCTGTGTAAACCTTCATGCTTACTTCTGATGGTTCATACTTATGCTTTTCTCCTGAATCTGTTCTGTTTTCTCTCTCTACGGGTAGGATTCTCAGCCTTCACCTCTTGCTTTGCTAGCAGCCACTTGCAGCAAAATAGGAACGCCTGGTGAGAATCAAGGAACTGGACAGCAGCAGATTATTATAGATCCAAATCAAGGTTTGGTGCAGCTTCAGAATCAGCCACAGCAGTTAGAATTGGTAACAACTCAGCTTGCTGGAAACGCTTGGCAACTTGTTGCCGCTGCTCCTTCTGCTTCAAAAGAAAATAATGTTGCTCAACAAGGATCTTCTGTTGCCTCGAGTGCAGCAAGTCCCTCTAGCAGTAACAATGGAAGTACATCTCCATCAAAAACCAAGTCTGGCAATTCTTCTGCAACAACCCCTGGACAATTCCAAGTCATTCAAGTACAAAATCCAAGCGGTAGTGTCCAATACCAAGTGATCCCACAGATCCAGACAACAGAAGGTCAACAACTTCAAATCAATCCCTCTAATGCTACTGGTCTGCAAGACATACAGGGTCAAATTCAGCTTATTCCTGCAGGGAATAATCAAGCTATTCTCACAACTGCAAATAGGACAGCTTCGGGGAATGTTATTGCTCAGAACCTAGCAAATCAGACAGTTCCAGTCCAAATTAGGCCTGGTGTTTCCATACCACTGCAACTGCAAACTATTCCTGGTACTCAGGCGCAAGTTGTAACGACATTACCTATAAACATTGGTGGGGTAACCCTAGCATTGCCTGTGATAAACAGTGTGGCAGCTGGAGGAGGTTCGGGTCAAGTTGGCCAGTCTACTGAGAGTGGAGTTTCCAATGGAAATCAGCTAGCATCTACGCCTGTCACTTCTGCCTCTGTTAGTACAATGCCAGAGTCTCCTTCCTCATCTTCCACCGCTACGACCACCGCCTCAACGTCTCTAACGAGCAGTGACACGCTAGTAAGCTCTGCAGAAACAGGCCAGTACACAAGCACAGCAGGCAGCAGTTCAGAGCAGACAACTGAAGAATCCCAAACTGCTACAGACTCTGAAGCCCAGAGCTCCAGTCAGCTTCAGTCCAATGGACTACAGAATGTCCAGGATCAGTCGGGTTCCCTTCAGCAGGTCCAAATCGTAGGTCAGCCTATTCTGCAGCAGATACAGATCCAGCAGCCTCAGCAGCAGATTATTCAGGCCATTCCCCCGCAGTCGTTTCAGCTTCAGTCAGGGCAGACTATACAGACCATCCAGCAGCAGCCTTTGCAGAACGTTCAGCTGCAGGCAGTGAGTCCAACTCAGGTGCTCATCAGGGCTCCAACTTTAACACCATCAGGTCAGATCAGCTGGCAAACTGTACAGGTCCAGAATCTGCAAAGCCTTTCAAATCTTCAAGTTCAAAATGCTGGGTTACCCCAGCAGCTAACCATTACACCTGTATCTTCAAGTGGTGGCACAACCATTGCCCAGATTGCACCAGTGGCTGTTGCTGGTACCCCCATCACTCTGAATGCTGCCCAGCTTGCTTCCGTACCTAATCTTCAAACAGTAAGTGTTGCCAACTTGGGTGCTGCAGGTGTTCAGGTTCAAGGAGTTCCTGTTACCATTACCAGTGTTGCAGGTGAGTGGTCTGACAAAGTTTTGGGTTTGTTTTGTTTTGGTGGGGTTTTTGTTGTTTGGGTTTTTGTATTTATTATGGTAAGAGTACCAGACAGTTTTAAATGAATACTTTTTTTCAGGGTTTTCTGTAATAAGTGTTAAACCCTTAACTGTGAGGAAATACCTTATCGCTGAAATTCAGGTTTTAAAAGACCTGACGCTTCTGAACATTGAGCTAATATCACCAGTTGCGTCAATTGAAATGGAACTGTTTCTATTTGATAAACTATCCTCAAATGATCATGTTCGCCATCTTATTAAAGACTTGTAGGCTTCAGGAGTGAACATGAGACTTTGCTGTTAGAGGTTTTGTATGTTTAAAAAACAAGAACAAAAAGCTTTTTCTAACTAGGCCATATTCCTAATCTCTGCATGGGGGATGTAGGATGAGAAAAGCAACAGTGTGAACTGGGATATCTTATGCTATGGCGTGCGTTTGTGTGAGACTGTTTGTTGTATTCTGCACTGGCTCCTAAAGTTGTTTCCTTAAAAGTCTGAGTTCTGCAAAGAGATTGAGTGGAATAAGGTATGCTTGTACATGGCATAGTTCCTGTGACTTGTCCTTTTAAAAAAAATAAAAGCAACTGTTAACTACCTCAGTACTTGCTGATGAACTTTTGATATGTATTGTGAAATGGCTGTTTGGTTATGCTGGTCTCATAGCTGGGAAAGGAACTGTTGAAAGGCTTTAGGCTGGATAACAGAGCTTAGTTCTAAAGTAAATTCAGTGCAAGGTCTCTGCAGTGTCTCAGAAGGGCAACTCTGTAAAACTTGCAAACTTTTAACATTTCAGGTAAAACTTGATTTAGGGGTTCTCTCTGCCAGTTTAGTAACTGCTTACGTGAGCTTGGTTTTATTTCATACAAGTAAGTCTTCTGTTGTGGTAGTTACCATCAACTCTTGTCTTAACAGCAACCTCACTATAGACACGGGTTTTTGGTATAAGAAAGAAAAGTATACAGCAAGAAAAAACTCATGTGTAACTACTGTGCAGTCTGTGTAAACAAATGTTAGTATCATTGACTCTTAATCTGTTTTTTTAATCATATGCTAAGATGAGAAATATTTAACGGGGCAAAGTATTGTTCCCTTTAGTTGAAACATTTTTGAGGAGGCTAAACATAATTTGATAATAAGAAATTTGCCATTGGGAGAATTTAATCAGCTGTGTTACTCTTCAGCACTTGATGGCAGGTTGAAATACTAAGAGCTGGGTTGGATGCACTAAACCTGGCTTACTTAAGGAGTGTTACAGAAATGTTAATCTGGGTAATCAGAATTAAAATCTTGACCTTGTATTTAGCTGTAATGGTTCAAAAAGAAGTTTCAGTTAGCTGGAGTGACAACCTGCTACAATATCTTGCAGTCCAATTTGCCTTGGAAAGTTTTTTCTTGATGGGAAGGTGGTGGTTGACTACTGTTGTTAGACAGAAGTTCCTACTTTGGTAGGGAACTTCCTTCTTCATAGGAAGCCTGCTTGAGAACAGCCTAGATTCGGAGGTGCAGGAAGAACCTTTTCGCATGCAGGTTTTTTTCCCTGCTTACTAATGGTGTACAACTGTTTAGGACACACTAATAGGTATTGGAACAAGAGATTCTGAATATCGTCTTGCTCAGTTATCTTGACAGCACCTCTGCTCGCATGTGATGTCTTTTGGAAAATAAAGGGATTGAGATTTGTAACAGAATGAAAGAGAGGGAATGAGTCATAAGTATGATCCTGGAGAAGCTAAGCCTTTGTCCTATAGGGTTCATCATACAATTTAAGCTTTGTGACCACTGAATTGCCCTCCACTTTACTTTTTTTTTTTTTTTTTAAATCCAGGTGGGCATTATGTCTGTTTCCATAGCACTTATAATTTTATGCTAGCAGCAGTGAATCCTCCAACCTTTTCTCCATTCCTTTATATATAAGGTACTATTTCTGTTTCCCAAGGCTTGAGGTTCTGGAGAAAGAACAAACTTTGAGAATGTGAGTTATTAGTTACAATTTCTTTCTCTTATTTATCTGTACTGCTCCCCTGTGAAACTTCCTGATGCTACACTTTGGGAATGGGAGATACGGTAGCATGGAAAGGAGGGTGAAGAGCATGGTGTGCAGTCCTTAGTGCTATATTAAGTATTCAAGGAAAGAATGGTTATGAAATAGAAAATTACAAACATGCTAAAATCTAAACTTTGCTTGGCATTTATAAGGAATAAGCTGTCTTGATGAGAGCTATTAAATTCCTCAGAATTACTGGGTTTTATTTGAAAAAAATTTTTTTTTTTCTATTATTGTTACAGGAAACCTTCTAAAAAAACATAATAAACTGCTCGGTTACCTCAACATCTGCAGACTGGTATTTCCATTGTTTTTCTGCAGTACCTAAGTTTGTCATTGTGAACTCTTTTGTACATTAATCAAACTCTCCAGAAGTGGATAATTTACTACAAATAACCAGCAGAAGTAGATATTAGAAATCAGCCATATGGAGGATGTCCAGAAAGTATCAGGGAAAAGACCGAGTGAAGGACACATCCCATGCATTGATTCAGGTGCTCTAACTTTGTTAGGAAAATAAAGTTACTTTGTCCTTCAAGCACACCCGACGGACCAAGCCAGCTGAGTTTCAGGGGGAAAAACCCACAACACAACAAGTATTTGTCTGAAATAACTGTTTATTTGTGTTGTATTTCTGTTCCATGAACGTTTTTCCTAGTTATTTCTACAATGGAGTAATTTAGGTACCTTTTATTAGTTTTTCAGTAATAACTGAAACAGTAAAGCAATAGAACTCTAAATAATTAACTGCAAATAACAAAAATTCTTAGCTTAAACATTTTATGGAAATATTAAGCTATAGAACTATTTTTGGAAAAATCTTTTCCTTTTTTTTTTTTGTCAAACAGATTCTAAATTCCAAAAGAGACAAATTTCACATTGGGAAGAAAAATATTAACATTTTCAAGTAAAAATTAAGTTTGGTCTGCTTTTCATAACCATTGTTACTCAAAGTCTCTGGTCCCAAGGTGTGTAGGCTCTACTGTAAACCAAGCAAGAAGAATAAGTGTGTTTGGGTTTGGTTGTGGGTTTTGGGTTTTTTTTGTTTTGTTTTGTTTTTTTGTTTGGGTTTTTGTTTTTTTTTCAGTTTAAAGTTCAAACCTTGCTCTTGGTAAGTGTCCCACTTTGGGTTGTATGTTGTGTGTGGTCAAAAAGCAGGGCAAAGCAGAGAAGTTCTTGGATCGTTTCACTTTCTGGCCTGAGGAGGAACTCATTCAATATCAGTGAGGTAGAGAAAAATTAATTTTTTACTGTGAGAGTGACTGAGCACTGGCGCAGGTTGCCTGGGGAGATTGTGGACTCTCCGTCTTTGGAGATATTCAGAAACTGTCTGGACATGGTCCTGGACAACTAGGTGGCCCTGGTTGAGCAGAGTGGTTGGACCACATGACCTCCAGAGGTCCCTTCCAGTCTACACCACTCTGATTCTGTGAAATTTTGCTGAAAAGATGTACAAAGTATCAGTCAAAGGATTAATTAAATGTACTGAAGAAAGCTGGATGAGAAGATAGAAACTAAGTATCTGAGTCTTAAAGACAGATCTTTAAACAATTACTTCAATTAAGAGCTAATCAAACAACAGACTATATAAAAGCAACTGTGTTTATTTGAACATGCAGGGATCTACAAATACCTGCCTTGCTTTGAGATCGGTACCTGTCATGGCGTTTAAGCAGGGCAGCAAGCTAGTTCTGTACAAAGTAAACTGCATTTCTTCTGTGCTGCGTGAATTGTTGTTTTATACATGATTCTCTGTGGAATGGGATAGCCTTAATGTTAATAGGTGGTGACTTCCTGAATGTAGCCCCTATGAGCTTAGGGACAAACAGGTACGGCACAGTTCCCTTAGTTCCTTTACCTTTTTCCAAGGTTTCTGCTGTGATAGTTGTAGATGCAAGTTAAAAGGATTCTGGTCCTGTCCCGTCCCCACCTCCCACCCCCTTCTTAAAACAAGGTATCCTTTGCTTTTTTAAAGCTTATTTTCAGGCCCTTTTACTTGTCCAGATGTGTTAATTGAAAACATAAATGACGATGTGGAAGAAACTTGTTTTAGTACTAGATGGTTCTAAGAAAAATATATAGTTCATAAAACCATTTCTTTTTGGTGGGCTGTTTCTTTTTCCCTCAACACATTTGTCTTGGAGTAGACTTGTTTTAGGAATAACATGGAATGTGAACATTTGTGGATGCTAAAGAATATGGCGTGAGATAAAACAGACCAGTTAACCTGTAATGAAATGCTGAGTATTAATGGCTTCCCTGTAAAAGTTGTGTGTTCTGCCTGTAGGATTTCTTTCACTGGAGCCCTCAGAAGAGGTCATAAGCTTTTTCTGAACTTGTTCATTGTTTTTGCTGACAGTGGGAATCTGGTGATGGAGATTGACTTTTCAGAATAATTCCGTGTTTCTTATGTGAAAAACAAAAATAATAGGTCAGACTTGTATCTACCTTATTTATACATCTTGAAGTAATTTTGTTACATCATGATGAAAGTGTCCCATATGAAAGTGTATGAGAGACTTTTGTTTTAAAAATAGCGAAAAATATTACTTGCATATTATGTGGACTTAGTCCAAGCTTTGTTGGTTGCTTTACACAAAAGTCACCAGATTCCATCGCCTTGCAACTCAAGTTCAAGCCATTTTGCTTAAGACGAGTCGTGACGTGGCCTGAATTATGGGGAATTTGGAGTTCATCCACCCAAATAACCTGGAGGAATGACTTCCGTTCAGTGGAACAGTCTGTTGCCTGGCAATACTGGAACTTGAGAGTTTTAAGTCTTTTGCAGGGATGTGCTGTGGACTCTATAACATTTATTAATGACAATGAGGACTAATACCAAGCGTTCTTATTGCGGCACTTTAAAAACGTAATGAACCTTACCCTTCTGTTTCATACTCTGTAGTAATATGAGTTGCTAAGGCATTTTTGTCTTTGACCAGCTACTTTCATTGTGCTGGTGTTGGTGGTTATGCAATTTGTCAGTACGTCCAGGTCTCCTCCTGCTTTCTTGTGCTTTTCCTCATTTGTCTGCATCCAACTTCATCCTGTCTTCAAGGCTTTCTCTTCCCTTTCCTTCTTTAGTAACTCTTCTTGTGTAACAGTCATCCGTTTTATGACTTTCTCTTCAAAGACTGAAGACATTTAGATATTGCTGTCATTCTGGTTCAAACTTCGCAGAGGAGTTTGGAACATTCTACCACATTCTTTAAACAGAAATAAAGTGATACATAAGATTAAATGCATGTAACTTGGGAATAGTAACTGGAAAAAGGGAACATCACACACATTTTTAAAAAGGGTAAAAAGGAAGAACATGGGCACTTCCAACCAGTCAGCCTCACCTCTGTGCCTGGTAAGATCATGAAACAAATCCTCCTAGAAGCTATGTCAAGGCATACGGGTGACACAAAGAGGTGATTAGAGGCAGCCAACATGGCTTCACAAAGGGCAAATTGTGCCTGACTGTTGTGGTGGACTTCTACGATGGAGTGACTGTGGTGGTAGGTAAGGGAAGAGCAGCTGACATAATCTACCATGACTTTAACATGGTGCCATACACTAAATAGCCTTGGAGAGATACGGGTTTTATGGATAGACTGTTAAATGGATAAGGAATTGACTGGATGGCTTCATTCAAAGAGTTGTCCTCAATGGCTCTATCTTCAAATGGAGGTCAGTAATCAGTGGTGTCCCTTAGGGGTCTGTATTGTGACCAGTACTGTTCAGTATCTTTATTAACGACATAGTAGGAATGAGCACACCCTTAGCAAGTTTGCAGATGACACCAAGCTGAGTGGTGCAGCTGACATGCCTGAGGGACAGGATGCTATGCAGAGGGACGTGGACAAGCTTGAGAAGTGGGCCCATGTGAACCTCATGAGGTTCAACAAGTGCAGGGTCCTGCACCTGTGTTGGGGCAACCCCCAATATCAATACAGACTGGGTGATGAATGGATTGACAGCAGCCCTGTAGAGAAAGACTTGGGGGTACTGGTGGATGAAAAGCTGGATATGAGCTGGCAACGTGCGCTTGTAGCCCAGAAAACCAACTGTATCTTGGGCTGCATAAAAAGCTGCAAAAAAAGGAGTGAAGCCAGCAGGTCAAGGGAGGTGATTCTCTCCCTCCTCTCTGCTCTTGTGAGACCCCACATGGAGTACCGCGTCCAGTTCTGGGGTCCCCAGTAGGAGACAGACATGGACCTGTTGAAGTGGGTCCAGAGGAGGGCCGTTAAAATGATCAGAGGTCTGGAACATGTCTCCTATGAAGAAAGGCTGAGAGAATTGGGGTTGTTCAGACAGGCGAAGAGAAGGCTCTGGGGGTACCTTATTGCAACCCTTCAATATACAAAGGGAGCTTATAAGAAAGACTGGGAGATATTTTTTACCAGGGCTTGCCTGTAGTCACAGGGCAAAAGGCAGCAGTTTTAAACTGAAGAAGGGTAGGTTTAGATGGAACATACGGAAGAAATTCTTTACTGTGAGGGTGTTGAGACACTGGAAGTATCCAGAGAAGTTGTGGATGCCCCATCCTTGGAAGTGTTCAAGGTCAGATTGGACGGGGCTTTGAGCAACCTGATCTAGTGGAAGGTGTCCCTGCCTACAGCAGGGGGTTGTAACTAGGTGGTCTTTAAGGTTGCTTCCAACTCTAACCATTCTGTGAATATAAGAATATAATATAAGAATATAAGAGTCAGAGGCGTTTCTGACCCTGTCTGATGCTGACTGCAGGTGATGCATACGAGAATAATCTGCTCAGATGCTCTTCCCACCATTCAGTGATCTGCAGCTCAGACCTTTCTGAGCCAGAAATGGGATTTTTTTTTTTAATATTCAATAATCCTTGATGGATTTCTTTGCTTCAGTGAATTTGTCTTTTTTGAGTCTGTAATTTTTTACATGTTCAATACTTGTCTGCAATGAATTGTCTTAATTGTTGTGTAAGACACATTTTTATTTAATGTTCTCAAATTCCTGTTTTGTAAAAAGTTAAATGATTTGATTCACCTTTATACCACTCAGTCTTCTATTATCTGTATCACATATGCTAGTTATTGAGGGAGGGGAAGGCGTTCCATCTGAAGTCACAGAATATTACACTTGTGTTGTTAAATGAAAGAAAATGTGTTAAATGTGTTTTCATGACAACATGTAACCTCTGGGTCTCCTTGCTCATGTTAATGTAATAGTGAGTATGTGTAAAGCAGAACTTGGTGAGTTGTGTAGCTAAGCAAGGAGGCATGCCTGTAGGTGGTAACCAGGTGAAAAGGATTTAAAATAGTATATACAAGCAAACTGGCAAATATAAATACCAAGGGTGGAAGTCAAAAGAGCTGAAGGATGGTGGTTGTGTGATCTTCTTTTTTTCTTTTTTTTTTTTTTTTTTTNTTTTTTGAAGAACATCCAGTGTTTCCCTGGATGTTCATTGGCAAACAAACTGCAGCAAATACCTTGAAAGAAACAAGCTGCAAGCTATGGAATCTGCAGTAAAAAGATAAGTACAAAGAACTGAGCTATTTCCACAAAAAATACAAAAAACCACAGTTTTTTACTTCATGGTGTGTTACTTGGCATTCTGAGGGTGTAGTTGGGAGGAGTATAGACACTTAGTATACTTTTTCCAAAGTCATGAAAGGTCACTTGCAGCTGTTCTCAGGTTGCCTTGAGCTGAGAATTGTTGCCGAACCACAGTGTTCTAAATATTATAACACTGGCATCCTTTTCAAATGCTTCAGGGTAGTTACAGGAGAAGCATTTAGCTTTCTAATGACAGAATTGCATTGGCTGTGGGATTTTCTTAAACTGAAATTCAAAATAGTGGCAGAAACAGTTTAACAACTGCTGGTGAAAACAAATGTTTGCCTTGATGATGGTAGCTTAAAAATAAAGTATCATAAACTGTTCCTGAACTTCATGCACAAGGAATGCACAATCTACCTGTTCAGCTTAAATTGCCTATGGAGAATAACCTGGTTAAAAATGCCTCAGTAAAACAAGCCTTTTCTGCCTGACCTGTGAGTAGCAAGGCATGACTTCATCATTACTTCGAGATAAAGTGGGAAGGGGAAGCATTTCAAGTACCAGCTCTGCTCATAATTGTGAGGTGAAACAGGCTTCTAATGAACGGTTTCTATTCTATTAACTGCAAGAATTAAATGTAAGTTCTTAAGTCTTCAAAGGAGAATGTTAGTAAAACTGTATTTCCCTATTAGAGTATGTGGTCTTATAAAAATATTTCATCAATACAGGTGCACTTTCTGAGAATATCAGGTTTTGGCATCCCCTTTCTTGTTCCTTATTGTCAGAAATCAGAGCATATAGAGCAGGAAATAAACTGGCTGAACTTTCTTGGTCAGAAACTGTCAGGCAAGCAAACTGAGTGGTACTACACATCTTCATCACCCTGTTGGTAATTTTTTTTTTTTTTTAAGTGTGCTTAGATCTGCACAAAGCCAACCTTGTGTTCTTCCATTACCACCCAGGGCGGTTGTGTGGCAAGAAGCATATTCAAAAATCTGATTTCAATAGCTTCCTCAGTGTAACTTAAGTTATGGAGTACTTAGCTTATATGATTTTGGTATTGGTAGACAACATAATCAATTCTTAGTGTTAATGTATTAAAAATGGTTAATGGCAATGGTGATTATTGAAAAATCTAACTATATATGGAATGGGATGTTGTGTTCTAAGGGGAATGTTAATTTCAAGTATAAATATTGAAAAACAGCTACATTTTTTAATGGATGGTGACTTTTAATGGGTAATTTAGTTAATAAAATTTGTGTTATTCATATGCTGTGGTATAGTAGCTTTGGAAGTAGTCAGGACTGCATAATGAAATGCAATTTTTGCAATGAGTATGTTGCTCTTGTCATGAGACTTTCACCATGACAATAGCTCTGGACAGCTGTAATCTCTTGAGAAATGTAACATCTCAGCACACGCTTAGGTTAGTTTGGGCTATCGTTATATGGATTTTTATATAATATATATGTAAAATATATAATTACATGTATATAATTACAGAGTAGTTTCAAGTGATGTGACCACTTTTCCCTTGAGCAAAATACTCAAGTCTAAGAAATATGGGCCTTGGTTGTCTTATTTCTTTGGTCATCAGGAATGATGTAACTCTGTCTAAAACATCAAGCTCTTCAGTTTGTTCTGAACAAAAAAGGAAGATTAAGCATACCACTTTATGGGGATAACAATGTTACAGAAGGAGCTGGCAGAACTTCCAAGGGTTTGGATCCTGGAGATTTACGTGGCCCTTCTTCTATGATTCTATAATATGTAGATCTGTTGGGCCTTGCCTGAGGAAGGCTGCAACAAAGTTACAGTTTTTACATATTTAATAAACAAATTAGTTTTCATATTGATAAATCTATCCACCCATAGGCTGTTTAAAAACAAGGCTTGTGTCTCATGTTTAGTCTTACTGTAAAAGGTCTTTACGAATGTTTTACGAATCTTATTTTTCCCGATAACTTTTAATCACCTTGCCAGTGTTTTTTTTATTCTGAATAAATTATCAACTGCTATACAACTTAACCTAGTTTTGAAGTTAGCTATCTATTCTGTTGAGAACATTTTCAATGTATGTACCTGTTAACTAATCCCTCCTGTACACAGAGTCGTATTTATTTTTATCTTGATCAATATAAAGATAGCGTGTCATATTTCCAAAAAGTTTACTTCAAGGACATTTGTGAACCTTCTAGCCAAGTGTAAAATATGTAAGCTAGCTAAACTGTAGTAGAAAAAACCCACAAAACCCAACCAAAAAAAGCCCCACTCCTCCCCAAAAAAAAAGCAAATGGTACTGGAAACTTAGTTCACATTTTTTAATGTCAGCCTCATTCTGTCCTTTCAGGATTAGGCTATTACTATTTCCATGGTAATATACAGAAGTTGAACTGAGATGCTGAAAAACAGTCTTTCTGAGACCAGTATTTTATTTTCCATATGGCAGAGGTGTGTAAGAAAGGGGTTTTGGTTGTTTGGGGTTTTTTTATTGTTACAGTTTGTCATATATTGAGCTTCTCTAGTCAGACTGTAGACACCAACAGTCAACAAGTTTCTTTCTAGTCCTGTCCTCATTTCAGAGTTAAGGGGAAGAGCTGGAGAAAAGAACTGGGCCAAGTTCTGTACTGGCTATAAGCTGTAGAATAACCTGAGAGCTGGGGTGGGGTGATGGGGTAGACGGGGATGTTCAGTAAAAGTAAACTTAAAAGCCTGCATTTCTTAGATCTGCTGCTAGTTTCCATGCAGCACATCTGACATTCTGTAGTACAGTTGGTACTTGGGTTTTCAGTTATGTATTTGCTCTAAGGTTCAGTACGCAGGGAACTACTTGTGTTCATCTGGAGAGACGTGTTCTTGAACACTCATCATCCCAAATACACTTTTCTTTTTGTCTGTTTTTTCAATGACAATGAAAATCAGGGGGTTTTGTAATACTATGGCCTTAGCAGTAGTATAGCAAGTTAGTTTTCCTGATTCCAACTCCTTCTTTAGAATACATAATAAATTGACCATATTTTCTTTCAAGTTAAGCCAGGCGAGGTTTAGCTTGGATATTAGGAAATTTTTTTTCACTGGAAGGGTTATCCAAAATTGGAATAGGCTGCCCAGGGAGGTGGTGGATTTGCCATCCCTGGAAGTGTTTAAAAAAAGGGTAGACGTGGTACTTGGGGACATGGTTTAGAAGTGGTTTTTGTCAGGTTAGGATAATGGTTGGAGTTGATGATCTTAAAGGCCCCTTCCAACCTCAACAATTCTATGATTCTTTCCATTTGAAGCCACAGCATCCAGAACAACCAGAGGCATTGCCTTGTTTTGACTAAAACCTCTACTTGGTTGTGCAAGACTAAATTTTTGTGAAACTGTATCTGTGGTTGAGTTTCATAGGATCACAGAATGGTTAGAGTTGGAAAGGGATCTTAAAGATCATCTAGTTACATCATCCCTGCTATCATCTACCTCAGCCTGCTCCCTGCTATGGGCAGGGACACCTTCCACTAGATCAGGTTGCTCAAAGCCCCATCCAGCCTGGTCTTGAACACCCCCAGGGATGGGACATCCACAACTTCCCTGGGCAACCTGTTCCAGTGTCTTGCCACTCTCATAGTGAAAAATTTCTTCCTAATATCTAATCTAAATCTACCCTCTGTCAGTTTAAAACTGTTACCCCTTGTCCTATTGCTACACTCCCTGATAAAGAGTCCCTCTCCACCTTTTCTGTGGGCATCCTTTAAGTACTGAAAGGCTGCTCTAAGGTCTTGCTGGAGCCTTCTCCAGGCTGAACAACCGTAATTCTTTCAGACTGTCTTCATAGGAGAGGTGCTCCAGCCCTCTGATCATCTTCATGTCCCTCCTCTGGACCCACTCCAAGAGGTCCATGTCCTTCTTATGTTGGGGGCCCCAGAGCTGGACGCAGTACTCCAGGTGGGTTCTCACCAGAGTGGAGTACAGTGGGAGAATTGCCTCCATTGACCTACTGGCCTTTTGACGCAGCCTAAGATGCCGTTGGCTTTCTAGGGTGTGAGCACACATTGGGTTTTTATGTTGTTTCTGTGTAGGTCTTTCTGTGCTGAATTTGTGGTAGCTCTTTCCTATGTTTAATAAAGTAATAAAAAGAAAACTGGCTTTTAGTTTAATGAAAGATACTACCAGCTGAAAAACCTTATTTTCTGTCTCAAAGTACTGAAGTGACTTCAGGTTGTCTTAAAGCACTTGGGTAAACCTTATATTTTTGAAAAGTCATTAAAGTGCCTTCATGAAACTTATTGGGCATTGTTTTGTCTTTGTGTTGCCAATAAGATTCTTGCACAAAGGAAAAAGACTTCAGTTTTTTAAGGTGTTTAAACCCCTTAAACTTACTTTTACTGCCTTAAATCTTATGCTTTTAAGTGGTGGTTTTCACAGAAATTAGGCTTAATTATGATGCTATTCAGTACTTTTTGAGCACACTGAGACAACTTGACATAAGAAACTTTTGGAGGAGAGGACAAAAAATTCTTGCAAATCTTGTCAAAGTTGGTAACAGGCAAAAGATCAAAAGATATAAACTTGCTACAGTGTCCCTGTAGGATATAGAAAAGGCAGATGTCTAGTTGATGCTGCAGTTTGCACTGGAAACTTTCTGCTTGCAGTGGCATCTAGCACAATGCTGTGCTGTGATAACCCAAATTTCTTGTAGTAGTTGGGTGGATCCAGTCCCTCTCTCTACTCCAAACTTTTCTTGAATGATCCCTTGTGCAGTTTCTGTTCTGGGTATTTTTCCTTGTCATGTATTGTTTCTTCATAAATCTTTATCAACCACTGCTTCAGGGAAGATGAGAGGACAGAATTATCTGTGTACCATTTAAGTAGCATCAAATCACATCATCTTTGTGTAAATCCTGAAACTCAGTGTTGTCTTCACGTATGTTTAATTTTAAGACATGATTTTCATTTTATTTTTCAGCATGAAACCTCCTTTCTAGTAGATTTTGTTTGGAAAAAATAGATCTGACTAAACTATTGCCTTTTTTTAAATTTTAAAATCTTGGCTAATCTTAATCACATAATCAAAGTAAATTATCTGTATGTCATTGTGGAAAAAGTATGTTAGAGTAAAGAATGTTTGCAAGGTGACCGCAGCTGGGATATGCAGAGGAATGGGAGATGAGAACCCTCTTTTCTCCCATTGCTTTGCATCAGTATGTTGTTGAATGGGTGAGCTACTGCATCAGCTCCAATGTTGGTAAAGCTTTGGAACTCTACAGGTTGTCGTTAACTTTACTTAGCCATCCTGTAGTAATATACATTGAATTATGGATGTCAGTTGCAACCTTCTCTTTGATTTTTAGTATATGCAGTATATTTAGTATATGCAGGACAAATTTTCTGGTTTGAAACATTAGCCACTCTGGCTTTAGGTATGTTTTGCAAAGTGTTCCTCAGATTTTGTAGTAAGCTGCATGCCACTGATGTACCTCTATGTGATTAATGCTGTCATCTTTTTGCTGCTGAATGCTGGTTGCACAACAGCAACAGGAAATCTATACAAATTGTTCTGGGGAACTAAGTACCAGAAACTGGAAGTGTCCTTGTCTTAGTCTTAAATTTCTCTTCCTTCCAAGATCCATTTTCTAAAGCTTGACTCCCGTGATTTCTGTGGATCATTAAAGTTAAGTCCTTTTCTTCCCTTTCTGCCCTATTTATCTCAAAGAGTGTTTTTTCATGCTTGCTACTTCAGGTGAACACAAACAGTGTGACAGAAATGCAGGTGCAATGTGTAGTAAAAGGAAACTTGTTCTGACTTATGATGGATGGCCAAGCCTAATAATCATGATCTTCAGTGGTCAACCACTCTGTAGGAAAGTACTTCCTAGGTACCATGCATTAGCTTTCTTTAATCATCCAGGTGGTGTTATGGGAATTACTATTTTGCAAATTATCTTTGAAGCCTAAAATTGATTGAGAGATACATACATATTATTTGGCTTCATAGTAATTACTTAAAATTGTTGATTTTTCTTGCATGAATGTGTTACAGACTCGTGTACGAGTTTTAACTGCTAAGATGCAGTTTTACTGCAAAATTCAAAAGCTAAGTGATGCTGAAGAACAAAGGATGCACAGTCCTTTATCTTGATAGTCCTGTATCTTGTGATAATAAGTAATACATTTACTTAACTGCTTAAATCGGAAAGATTAGTGATTAAAATCATACAGGTTCTTCTATTTGAGGAGCTTTAAAAATTTCTATAATGTTCTCAATTAAATTCAGTTTTAATCATATATGCAATATTGCAGTGGATGAGAGTCTTACTGCACTTGATTTGCAAAATAAACACCATATCAGGTTGCCTTGTTTGCATGTTGTCCTGTAGTCAGATAAATAGCTACCATCCAAAAGAAAGAGACAACTTAGACCTGAGAGAAAATGAAATGCAATGGAGCAGTTGGTATCAGTGTTATTTTATACACTGACATTTTGTTGTAACTTAACATTGTAACCTGACAGCATGTACAATAAAGTTCAGTCATACACAAGTTCAGTGGTGATTTTGTTAATCAGGAACGTTTCACAGTTTCAGGAAATCACTATTAAAGAAGTCATGGAAACTTAAAAACTATGTCTTCTAAGAGCTGGTGTAAATATGTGGTGACTGCTTTGACAACTCAGATGTAATAACATAGATGAACTGAAGTGTGACTTTGTTCCCTCATGTAATGATTTGTTTAGGCCTCTTTCTGGCATCTGTGTTGAAATATGAGAGCTCTTGTGTGTACTGAAAGATTTGCTTATGAATGGTGAAGTATAGTGATACCAGGTCTTGCGGTTTGGAGTATGTCAGGAAGAAGTACTGTCAGATCTCATGATGTAGCAGAATTTCTGGGAGGCTTTAAATGGTATTTTTATGCCACTAGTAAGAAGTCCTATGGATTATTTTTAATAGGTCTTTTTTCTCCATCTAGAAAGTGTCAGGAGATAATTCTGTTCCTGTATGGATAACATTATCTCAGCCACCTGTTTTCAGAATTAGCAGGGTTTCTTTCAAATGAAAAGCTAATTTGTATCTAGATCCTCTCTATTGAAAAATCCTAATTTTTATAAACTTCTAGAAGTTGCCCCAATTTAATTTTGTAGGCTGCTGACAAACTCGTATCAACAGTTGTTTTCTTAGTATCTGTTCTTCACTAAACTTGATTTAAGAAATGATGACATTTCTTTATCTTCCCTTAACAAGTATATAAATGATGTAAAAGTTAAAGCCCTTTGGAATCCACCATGGATCACTGTATATAGTTTTAAAAAATCAAAATCCCATACAACTCAAGATTATTGCAGGCTCACCTTGAGATTTAGACGATGGCATCTTCTGTCAGTTGTTTCGTGAAAATCTTCTGATTTTTCTTCAAGAGAAAAGATTTTTCAACTGGTCTAAAATACATTCATTTTACTCTCAAAGAACAAGAATGAAGAATTTTCTTTAACAACTTTAAAATGAGAATAGGTGCATTTCTTTCTGTCCTGTATGCTACTAGTGTGCTAGCTTGTTGGAATGCTCTTCCAGGAGTTCAAAACAAAAATTAAGTTCGGGAATTACATTATTGAACTTTCCAGTGTTTTCTGATAACTCTAAATCTCTGGCGAAGAATATTTATCAGATATGTATGTTTCCTTTAGTTACTCTTCTACCTCAAGAAGTAGAGATTTGCTTATTGAATATTGTGTCCTGAATCTTTAAATAAGGCTATTTGTCTGATATTTTGAGAGTTTCAGAACCTTCTGTTCTGAATTTAGTAAGGGGAATACAAGGGGAGGGAGTTTAAAATAACAACTCCATGAAATTAGTTTAAAGAAGAAAATCAATGTTCACATTAGAAAATGTAATAACTTTGTTAATGCTATCTAACAGCAGTCATTTAATTACTGTTTAACTGAAACCATATGGATAATGTAATTGTCTGCTTGAGACCTTACTTTTGGCTTTCTCTCTTTTGTATTTTTATTGTCATCTTTACAGTTACTGTGAAGAATTTCTACTCGGGTGTATCACTGTATTATGTTTAATAAATATATTAAGGTTGTAGCTCAGTAGTGTGTAACCTATACTCCAACATACACATGGTCCTCACATGAAGGAGGGAAAGTTCAGAGCAGATAAAGTATGTGTCAACAGTGGTACTCAATATTCTGAAGAAGTATTAGAAGAGCCTTGTGTGGTTGGTAGTCTTAGAGACTTAGAGACGGAAAGTTGGTTCATATCGAATCAGCACAGTATATCGGATTTTTAGAAATGCAGAACAGGCTTCCCCATAAATGTGTATTGGTCAGATCCAGCAAGAGTTATGTGCTGGACATTTATCACTCGCACTAACCATGGAGTGAAAAATCGAGTCGTCCTCCTCCGAGTTCAAGTGCCTCAATTCACATCTTACTTGGAAAGCCTTGGTCTGGCAGCCTCAGGGAAAATTGCATCAAAACTTTAATATCAATTCAAGAAAATCAGAGAGAAAGGGAAAATTGAGAGAAAATAATGCTTTTCAGCTGTGTTCTGACCACAGACTGGTTAGGTGCCAGGACTTTTTTGCTCAGGTAGGACTTTCTGACATGGATGGAGTCATCCCTCTACCAGACTGTAACAACAAAGGATAATTCTTACTAATGTACTTGAAAATGTGACCAATAGTGAAAATAGCATAAGAGGCTGCAGTAGGTGTGGCCATTATAGCTGTTACATCTTTAATTTTTGTGGTAACCATTTGTAGACTCATGATTTATAGTGCTGCTCTGTGAATTAAAGGAGTTTGCATCTTGTGTATGTTTAACAGACAGAAGAGCAGTTTGTGTTCTGCGAATGACTACAAGCTGAGCAAGTTCTTCCTGTTAATTTATTTACCTTTGGCTAACCAAAAACTGCAGCTGGTTTTCCACACAAGCAATCACATTATCATGTTAAGATAAGCACTAGATATGACAAAAAAGATCAGCCACCTTTGACTCTGACTACTTGTAGCACTCGGTCAGCACTTCAGCAGCTTAGCAGCCTGACAAGGAATTGCCCCTGGACTAGCACTTTCTTTGGAAGCTCTTGTATCTACTTCTGCCACTGTTAGACCCAAGTAGATATTATTATTTACATTTACACCAGAGTGTTCTCCTTGCCGTATCATATTCTCCCTCAAGGATTTTCATCAGTGCTTTTCTTACCCATTAGAATATGGGAAATAAATTTCCAGTATATAGGTATTCTGAAAAGAAAGACTTTGTTCTGTCCTAGACGTACGGAGGCTCTGCACTCAAGATTAAGTCAGTTATTCTTTTTCTATGGTTCCTCTGCTGCAAATACCAGACTCTAGAATTTTTTTGTTTGTTGTTGTTTTAGTATCTGTCTGTCCAACAACAAGTGGGATGCAAACATTCTCTCTTCTCGGTTTGTCCTTGTTCTTTTCAGAGAACTGAAAGTACTCAGCATCTGTCAATATTTGTGGCCTGCTTAAGAAAACAAGGAATTTGTGTTTATTCACATCTAGGCAGATCAGGTGCAAATTCCAGACAGAAACCAAGAGAGATAACTGGGAAAATTTGGTCAGTGCTTCTGGTGAAAATAACCTGGTACTGACCTAGGCATGAGACAGGTTTATTCTATTTCCTGTAGCCAGCAGTGGCCTGTTAGAGGACAGTCAAGACACTTTGGGCAGTTCTCTCCATATCATGTTCTTTAGTCCTAACCTGTCTGTGTGTATGTGGTGGTGTTACGTGATGTGTATTAAGTTTCATCTATGGCTGTTATCATACAAGAAAACATATATTGCTCCTCAGCAATTATGTGAATGAAGTAGCCATTATCCCTTGCTTGTATTGTATACAGACTCACTTGGTAGACAGGCAGCTTAGACTTCAGAGTGTGTTCTTCTCAGTCTTATCCCCATTGATGGTGTCTGTTATGGATGCCTGAGAAGTAAGTTGGAGCACCCCTTTGAATCTCTCTGAATTATGTTACCCCCAAGGGATTTCTAAGTTTTGAATTAATGCTTCAATACTGAGGACTTTCAAGTCTTAAAATTTTATAGTCTATTCTAAGGAATTCTGGTTGGTCATTACGCTCTCCCAATGAGTAGGTAGTATACCCTCTTAATTCCTACATGTATGAAGGCACTGAATTTTTGAAAATGGTGGCATCTGATGATATTTTGTCCCATTCCTGTTACTGACAGGAGGGGCATTCAGTGTTGTCAGGTTGCGGCTGGAAGTAATGTCTCTTGTCAGATTCAGTTTGTCACATTACTTTCTTAGATCACGTAGTGCTAACTTTTTAAGCTAACATAATATTACCCTGCCGCTCAAGAAACTACACTTCTTACCTATATTGGAATAGTCTTTATTTTGCTTTAATATCAAGACAGTAATCCTGATTTCTTTTCATCAAGAAAGCCAATGGGATCAATGAACTTATACAATGAAGCTGAATTCTTAATTCATCAAGTCAGTCTTAGAATTCCGTTTGATTCAGTCCATCTGCCTTTCCAGTTGTCTTGAAAACATACTCCCTTCTGCAAAACAGAATGATAGAATATCTCGAGTTGGAAGGGACGCATAAAGATCATCGACTCCAACTCCCTGCTCCTCGCAGGACTACCTAAAACTAAACCATATGGCTAAGAGCATCGTCCAGATGCTCCCTGAACTCTGACAGGCTTGGTGCCATGACCACTTTCTTGGGGACCCTGTTCCAGTGACCGACCACCCTCTCAGTGAAGAACCTTTTCCTAATGTCCAACCTGAACTTCCCCTGACACAGCTTCATACCATTTCCATGTGTCCTATGGCTGGTAGAGGAGATCAGCACCTTCCCCTCTGCTGCCCCCCTTGAGGAAGCTGTAAAATGCAATGTGGTCACCCCTCAGGCTTCTCCAAGCTGAACAAGCCAAGTGACCTCAGCCTCGTAAGTCTTGCCCTCGAGACCTTTCACAATCTTGGTTGTTCTTCTTTGGACACACTCTAATAGTCTCATGTCCTTTTTATACTGAGGCACCCAAAACTGTACACAGTACTTGAGGTGGGGCCGTACCAGTGCAGTGTAGAGTGGGACAATCACCTCCCTCGACCAGCTAGCTATGCTGTGCTTGATGCACCCCAGGACATGGTTGGCCCTTTTGGCTGCCAGGGCACACTGGTGACTCATATTCAACTTGACTTCAACCCAGACCCCCAGATCTCTTTCTGCGGGGCTGCTCTCCAGCCTCTCGTCCCCAAGTTTGTACATATAACTAGGATTACCCTGTCCCAGGTGGAGAATCTGCAAAAAAAAAAAAACCAACAACCAAACTAGCTTCTTCAAGTCTAGTCCTACAACATTTCTTTTTCTTTGTGAAAGTTCCTTTATGCCTCAACATTGATTCAGGACAGATTGTAGGAGAAGTGACAATTCAGTATGGGCCATAAAGCAACTTTTAAAATTAGCTAATTGTAGTTTTCTGAATGTAGATATATTTTCAAAGGTTATTAGAGAGACATTAATTGGCAATAGATTTTAAAATCTATTTGTGTAAGATTTTGTTTAATGTTTTCTCATTTGTCTCAGCTTTTGAGAAAAAGAAAACACTTCTTAAATTAGTTCACATTTCTTAGTATCGGTCAGTAATTTGCAGTCTTGTACTGTTCTAATAACAAATTACATTAAATGAGGCTATCTAAGCTAGCAGGTAAGTCCTCTGGTATTGCTTCAGGAAAATGACTGGATCTAATAGTTGTTTTGTAGCTTCCCTTAACTTTAGGTGGATTTTTGTTCTATAAAACATAAAGTTTATTTGTGCATTTCACTTATTAAAATGACTAATAGAAGTTAAAACCCTTTCTTATTTTACAGGTCAACAGCAAGGACAGGATGGAGTAAAAGTACAGCAAGCCACAATAGCTCCTGTTACTGTAGCAGTAGGTGGCATTGCTAATGCAGCAATTGGTGCTGTTAGTCCTGATCAGATAACACAAGTGCAGCTGCAACAGGCTCAACAAGCTTCTGACCAGGAAGTGCAACCTGGCAAGAGACTGAGAAGAGTTGCCTGCTCATGTCCTAATTGCAGAGAGGGAGAAGGAAGGTAAATGTAAATTTTATCAGTACATATGTAGGATTCTTATCAGTTTGCTTCATTTGAGCATGAGATTTTCTTATTTGCCTACATTTTTTTAATGCTTTCTATTAGAAAGTATGTTCATGTATTTCTTTTTAGACAGGTAATTGTAATTTTCTCTATTAGCATGAAATATTTTTCCTAATAGTTAATAATATTTTAGAATATAATTACCTACCTGTTTAAATTTGATCTTTTCAGAGGCAGCAATGAGCCAGGAAAAAAGAAACAACATATCTGCCATATTGAAGGATGTGGAAAAGTTTATGGCAAGACATCTCATCTTCGAGCCCATCTGCGCTGGCATACCGGTGAAAGACCATTTGTATGCAACTGGATTTTTTGTGGCAAGAGATTTACAAGGAGTGATGAGTTACAAAGACATAGAAGAACCCACACAGGTTGGTCAGCCCTGTCTGTATGCATAGTACAGCCAGTCTGAATCATATTGGCCATGGTTAAACAGTGATATCAAAGATCTCGCTTATTAGGATCTCTGAAAACTACTTTTAAATGTAAATAAAGTAGCTTTAAAACAGAATAAGTGGTAGATTTCATTGTTTGTCAATGCAAGCTGACTGTGATATCAAATAAATAAAATGAGATCTGTTCTTTTGTACCTGTGCTAGAAAAAAAAAGACCAAAGACTGAGAGGGGATCTTATCAATGCTTATAAATATCTAAAGGGAGGGTATCAAGAGGATGGGGCCAGACTCTTTTCAGTGGTGCCCAGCGATAGGACAAAAGGCAACGGGCACAAACTGAAACACAGGAAGTTTCATCTCAACATAAGGAAAAACTTCTTTACTTTGAGGGTGACAGAGCAGTGGAACAGGCTGCCCAGAGAGGTTGCAGAGTCTCCTTCTCTGGAGATACTCAAAACCTGTGTGGATGTGATCTTGTTCAACCTGCCATAGGTGAACCTGCTTTAGTAAGGGGGTTGGACTAGATGATCCCTAGAGGTCCCTTCCAACCCCTACCATTCTGTGATTCTGTGAATTTATCTTTCTTGACGTAGATTTCATACATCCTTATGGAGCTTTTGGGATTCGTGTTTCCAAATTCCCTTCTCATCACTAATCTAAATAAGAAAAATATTCTTAAAAAATTCTTTCAAGTAGTTCTTTCAAGTCATTTACTTCTCCTACTCTGTCAGCTTTATAGAAGTTTATGAAAGTTCTCTGGTGACCTGAAAGTCAAGCTTCTCACCAGATAATCACAACATAGCAAGTATTTGTTGAGAACATTTTAGTCATGAAGAGTGGGTTGCCAAAAGCCTGTGACCTGGAAATCAGACAGGTAGAGAAGAAAACATTGTATCCTTTTAAAGACAGTTCAGATGTTGAATAGAAAAGGGTCAGATTCAAATGGTCAAGCAAAAAGTGTTCAGTGCTCTCTTTCAGTAACATTTTGGTTTTGTTCTTCTTTTAAAAAAGGTGAAAAGAGATTTGAGTGCCCAGAATGTTCTAAAAGGTTTATGCGAAGTGACCATCTCTCAAAACATGTCAAAACTCATCAGAACAAGAAGGGTGGTGGAACGGCCCTTGCTATTGTTACCTCAGGAGAACTGGACTCTTCAGTTACTGAGGTTCTTGGTTCTCCAAGAATTGTCACTGTTGCTGCCATTTCTCAAGATTCAAACCCAGCAACCCCTAATGTTTCAACAAACATGGAAGAATTCTGAAAGGATCATTTATATGGACGCCTAGTGCTGCACTTAAGTTTACATACCTTTCAGGATATGGAAGTGGGCTGGTAAAGTGGATTACAGAGCAGGAAATCATGTTTTCAGTCATGACTTCTGTAAGTGTTCCAGGTTGGAGGGTCAGCATGGGAAGTGTACACCGGTGCAACAAGACAAAAATTTCAAAAATACAAACAGCGCAAATTGATGTACTGGATAAACAGATGGGGGAATATTATTTCCATACTGTACTTTTTTAGTTATATGTCTGTATGTCATGTAATGATTTTAAATGAACTTCCCCCCCTATTTTAGCATTGTATGTTAATGTGTTTATAAAATCAGATAATATCAATGTAAAACAGGGTGGACCTTGCCTAGGATTAATACCATTTGATGAAGGTACTTTGTTTTTAAAATAAATTTGTAATATTTTCATGAGAACATCATTTTCCCATAAGGCACAGCAAAGCCGATTGAACGATAGTGGAAATATTTTAGGGTTTTCTTTAGTCCGTAGAACATGCCAGTTGATTTTGGCCGTCTTTTCTCAAGTTTTGGAATTACTCCAATAGCAGCTGGATGATGCGTGCTGCAAAATGGTTCTGAGGTGGACCTCAGATTAACTTTGGCCACTACATTATAGTAGTGTGTATAAATGACAATCAGTGAGTTCTAATTCCTCTCTGTTTGGAGAGCTAAGGTTATGTAGAATTAGCGTATACAGTAGGAAAACTAAACCAATAGAAAGATATTAAAGTAAGATTTTACTAAAGTAATGGTATCTTTATGTAGGATGAAAAATGAATATGGCAGCTTTTGTGTCAATTTTCAATATTTCATTTCATTATAGTTTAAAACATCTGTGGTCCATTTCTAACTCGTAGGTAACATGAATCATAAAAAATCAATCTTAAGTGTTGAAGTGTTTTAGTTTTGTTATAATTCATGGAAATTAATCAGACACTTGAGTGTTGTAGCCCATTCTCCAGTATCTTCTCTCTGTAAATACTAGTTATCGTATTGTGGTTAATGTGCTGAGTTCTTTATGCTTTGACTTAATAGCCAAAGAAAAGAATTAATTAACACATTTTAACCAAAAAAAGGTATTGACAGTAAACGTTTTATCTCTTTTCCCCTAAATATTACTGTCTTTATTTTCTCTTCAAGAATAATATGTGGGCTGGTAATAAATACCTGTTACCTATTAAGTCTTACATTGAGCCTCCAACCACGAAACAAACCAGGGAGAGAGGAATATAGTTATCTTTTTACTACACGACTTTTGATTTCAAAGGTTTGCTTACATTTTCAGATGTGCCAGTTTAATAGGAATATAGAGGAAATTAAAAACAATGACAGCAAAACCAAACTGCGTTTTGTATGTGAAAACTCCAGTACATACAAGGAGGAAAGATGGCCAAATATTTCATACTCAGGATTTTTAATTACTTCCCATAGGTATAAATGTAACCTTTTACACATACAGTCACTTGGTAATAATTCTCATGACCATTTAAAAAAAAAAAAATTATACACCAAAATATTTTTGATGTAACTAAAGGAAGTACAGTGCAAGACGGATAAGTTGGGTTTTTTTCCCTGCAGATTCCAGAAGGAAGAATGTGTTTGGTAGCTGTTGGTTTGGGAGACATTAACAGATACCTTGTGCATTCCCTCACAAAACACATACTTCTCATCTGAATACTTTATCAATCTTGTGGTGTTTTCTGTATTTTTGAAGCAAGAGAAATACCAATCATTGTTTACACTGTGTACACTTTAGGCCAGCCCTTTGTAGCAAAATACTAAGCTGAAGGTATTTTATACTTTCAGTTTACACAAAAAGCTTTGAGATTAAAGAAAAACAATTTTACACTGTGGTTATAAATTTCAAGTTTCTTAAAGCTTTTGTAGACTTGTAAGAGTCTTTAAATTTTAGTTGGGTTTTGTACATTATTTTGTATATTTTATTTAAAGTACTCTTAACTGGTGTATCTGGATTTAAAACATCAGTATCAATTAGATGTTACATTTAATACAGATGAACATTAGGTAGTATTAACTGTTAATTTTATTATATAGGAAATGAAACGTCAAATATATATTTTATCATTAAGCTTCACAATCAGTGCTATAAATTTCTTTATGCAAAGAAAAAACTTTCCTAATGTTAATACCATGTTTCCTAGAAGTTAACAATTTTTGTAAACTGAAGTTATGAGCATTCTGCACAACCATTTCATATATAATTTTTTCATGCATACTTACGTATGCAGATAGGAAACTCAAGTAATTTTTAATCCGCAATGAATCCCTATTATAGATGTATCCAAATCTAAATCTGGTTGGCTTCATAGCATCTCAAGTACATTAACTTGTGTTAGCAGGTGCACATTTTACCGCTGGAATTAGAAACATTTTGACAGTCTGTTCTGCATACCATTCTGAATCCACTTTTCTGTCTTAAAAGGATCGTAAATTTCAATGTCCTTTATTTGACTCAGTGGGATATAGCTGTTGTAAGTAATAGGGCACAGATGTGCAGTAGTATCTTGTTTAATGGCATTTCACTGTTCATTCCCTTTGCCACTGTTAAAAATTTTGCTTTATTGTAATTATCAGTGCAAAGTGTATTTACCATGGTAGAACTCCAGTGTTAGAATAGTTTTTTTCTTACAATATACTTTCTTTGGTTAGGTTCGTGTATGTGTTGCCGATTACATTAGAAATTGGTGTTAAGTCATTATTTATCACATTCTTTCACGAGAGCAGTAATAAAAGTGTGTAATCTAGGAGAAAAAGTTAATTTGTCAAAGTTAGGTAAGCATGATGTTTAGGTCCTATTTTTCAATTTTATAACTGTTTTATTGCAACAATATTTGTATTTAAGTCTTCATTTTAATGCCTTGTGGTGTTTTTTTATGCATGTCACTGAATTGTCATCCCGCAAGAATTGATGTGCAGCATAGGGTATTAAATCTACATAATGATTTTGAAACAGAAAAATAGTTGATGGTAAAAATGTAAATGTTTTGCAAAAATTCCTTATAAAAAAGTTTTGTAGTAATATTTCACTTGTAAATTTTTCTAAAAAAAATGGAAAAGGAAAAAAATGAGAGTACCATTTCCCCACATCTAGAATTTAGAAATTCATTCTGCCAGCAAAGCCTGTAAGGCATTAATTTGACACTTTTACAATGCTGATTTGTATAATTTTTTTGGTGGGTTTGGAACTAAAATCGTGTACAAGTTGTTGCCTGCAATAACATTTTGCAAGTAACCTATTAAAATTCCCTTGAGTTTAAAAGGTTTCTTCATTTAATTACTTACAATATAAAGCAGCAATAAATTATGTCTGAGTGATAATCTGTTCATCAAGAAGAACATTAGAGAGCAAATGCTTCTCAATGGGAAGAGGTTGGCAGCAGCTTCTGGGTTTGTGTAATTAAGACCTGTACTTGCTGGTCAGCGTTTCCCAACTGGCAGACTCCCAGCAGGGAATTAAACCAGCAGATTCTAGCTCAGCGTGAATTCTGTGGGATTCGTTCAGCTCTTGGGAATGGAAGTTACGGTTATTCCTGAACATACCAAAGGAATAACCAAAGGAAAAACTTTTCTAAGGTAAGGAGTGTGAACACACATGCACACACAAATAAATAATTAAAAGTAAAAAAAAAAAGTAATTCCATTTGAGATAGAGATAAATAATAGAAGTGTCATGATTGTATTGAGGACACAGAATGAATGGAACAAATAAATGGAAACCTTGGAGTACTGACTTCAAGTCATTGAAAATACATTGAGCTTTTCTTAGTGAAATGTAAACAGGCTCCTGCATTGTCTTATACTAAAATAACTTCGATGTTATACTAAATTGCTAATTATAGTGGTATACTAAATTCTTTTTTAATACTAAAAGATGTTTTATGGTAAGCCTTGCCATACTTTTGCAGTGAACAAGTAGTAGTAGTTCACAAAGAAAGAAACACATATAGAGTCATAGAAGCTTTTAGGTTGGAAAAGAGTCCAACCGTAAACCTAACACTGCCAGGTCCACCACTAAACCTTGTCCCTAAGCCCCGTGTCTACATGTAACAAGACCACTTGCTTGTTCCATCTTCCAAAAGAAGATGGAATTTAAAATTTGTGGCTTCTAGCCTTGTACTGCAAGACAGAATCATCTTTTCTCTTCCCTAATTGAGACCTAAAATCAATTCTCTATCGTATGTTTGCTGAAATACCTGTTTAATTTTGTCTCATTAACCTCTATTTGAATGCAATGATTCCAATGTCAGACAAACTTATTAACTGAAGTCAAACCATGTCATAATTGAAAGTAAATGCATCTGACCAACTAATATGTTTTTATTGGCCAATTCTTTAGTATTGTGTCACTGGTATTTTTATTGTTACTAAATACATGGGGTTTTGAAGCAATTGCCAGATTATTGATGACAGTAGTCCTCCACTTACGCAGCCCCCATTGTACAATATCTCAAAATGTAACAAAATCTTAACATATGAACATTAAGGATGAATATGCATGTTGCGTTGTACCCTTTTAGTCCTTTAAATGTGATCATTCTACTTTGTGAAAGATAAAGTATAATACTGAATTAAGTAATTCCTTCTGCAACTTTAGATCCAGTACCATTGCTATAATTTTCTGGAATTACATTTTATACATCAATTCCATTAGCTTACTTTTATGTCCAGGTATGTAGCAGATATCAGGGTGGGTTTTTCTATGTGTAATATTCATATTCACACTTAATTCATATTGGACTTCTTGTCGTCACCTTCACTTCCTTATGCTTTCTGCGTCCCTGCTTCCCGTTCCTTTTCCTTTCCTCAAAGCTACTTGCATCATATCTGCCCCTCTGCTCTGCTCTCATGAGACCGCACCTGGAATATTGCGTCCAGCTCTGGAGCCCTCAACAATAGAAGGACATGGACCTGTTGGAGCGAGTCCAGAGGAGGGCCACGAAGTTGATCAGAGTGCTGGAGCACCTCTCCTATGAGGACAGGCTGAGAGAGTTGGGGTTGTTCAGCCTGGAGAAGAGAAGACTCTGGAGAGACCTTATAGCAGCTTTCCAGTATCTGAAGGGGGCCTACAGGAAAGCTGGAGAGAGACTTTTTACAAGGGCATGGAGTGATAGGATGAGGGGGAATGGCTTCACACTGGAAGAGGGGAGATTGAGATTAAATATTAGGAAGAATTTTTTTCACTTTAAGGGTGGTGAGGCACTGGAACAGGTTGCCCAGCGAAGTTGTGGCTGCCGCATCCCTGGGGGTGTTCAAGGCCAGGCTGGATGGGGCTTTGAGCAACCTGGTCTAGTGCGAGGTGTCCCTGCCCATGGCAGGGGGGTTGGAACTTGATGATCTTTAAGGTCCCTTCCAACCTAAACTATTCTATGGTTCTATGAAATGGTGAAAGGTCCTTCATTTTGCCATGGAGTTCCGTGTCTCTTCTCCAGAAGCGTTTGGGATAGAAGACGTATAGCGTGCAAAGGATTTTTAACAGGCTCTGATATTTGGGAATTGTTCAGTTGGAATGTTTCTTCAAATCACTCCAGTAGCATTGCTGAGGTATTTTTCTGTCTAGTTTTATTTTAGTTTGTTGGGTGTGTTGTTGTTTTTTTTCGTAAGGATTGAAAATTACCTATTTCTAAATTGCCGGATCCAGGAACATAGGCATTTCTTTGACTTATATGAGCAACAGTGTGCAATGTAAGATTCATAATATGTGGATTCTGAGGTTTGCCTATCATTTATACTTTCATGTACAGAAAATGCCTAGCCTTGAACCATTTAATAATTTCTTATAATAACATTTTTGGAACAACTTTTTCATGTTAAAAAAAAAAACAAAGGAAGAAAAGGAAGAAACCCTTTCTGTTCTGAGATGAAGTGTATCGGAGACCATAAATATTCAGAGGTTTCTTTACCAGCAATACATTTTACAGCATTTCTAGAATTTTTCACTTTCTCTCTTGCATCTGTCCCCTATGCTGTATCTTAGCCTAGGCTTCGATTAAGACCTCTCTTACTGCATTTGCAAATGGTATAGCTTTTTATCTTGATAATCTCCTGCTTCTCGCTAAAACGACTGCAGAAACACATAGACTGGACAAAAGAAGTACTCTGTCTCAAATATTTATATTGGAAAACTCTTTTGGAAAGTATTTGAGTTGAATGAGGTCTCTGTTCCATCCCCACAGATTATGGAAGCATAGTCCAGGGTAGAGTTTAAAATGGAGTATAAATTTGCAGGGCAGGGGGTGTTTCTCAAAAAATGCTTGTACTGCCGGTATGAAATTCTGTTGTGTTACTTTTTAAGCTCTTTTAAGTTCAACGCATAGCTTTGTGTCACTTGTATATATTTTGAAGGGAAGTCTTGGGACAAATTCCAGGAAGAACCCAATCTCCAAGCTGGCTGACCTTTTGGTGTTGACACTTTTGTCAAAGTTTTGGAAGATTTTTAAAGCAACTAAAAAAAAGCCTTAAGAGAAGCATGCTCTCTGTAGACCTAGACACGTTCCAATTTTTAAAAGAGTTAATTGAATTAATGAGGTATTGATTTACTTTCATAGATTAATATACTAACTGAAACTACTGCTGATAGGTAAGGTGTGTGTCTGCTAAGTGATGCATATGCATCTTTCAGGAGTTGCCTGAAAGAGTTTTGAGTTTGTCCATCAACAAGTATATAAAACACTATCCTCAGCATTTCTAACTCCTTTTCGTCAGTTCTACTTCAGTCTTCCAAATGCACATCCTCTGCTCACAGTTTTAAAAATCTGAGAAACTAATAGATAAAATCACCCCGGTAGGTGGAACAAAGCCAAGAACGTGAAAGCCAAACCAAGTGAATTAATGTTTTCTAGACACATACTTTACTTTTATCCTGTTTTAATTTTTACTTAGGCACACCACCTTCTTTTCTCAGTTCCTAGCAGGAAACTTCCTGTTTTCTGCATCCAAACTAGATGTGGAAGAAGTGTTTATTTAAAGGAAAAAAGGTAGCTAAAGCATAAACAGGATTCTGGTTGGTGTACCTTTTCCCCCTAAAGTCTTCGGTTTTTATTGACAGCTGTCATTCAAGCTTACTGCTGCTGGTAAAGGGAAAAGAAGTCAACATAATTGAAGGAGGCAAGAATTACTTGGGAGTGGGATGAGAGGCATGATAAAATATCTAATTAGCAGAAAAAAGGGTGATATAAAAGTACATTACAAAACAGGAGACTGAACAGGAACAAACTGGAATGGGATCTGAAATGATAATAGAGGACTAAGAAAAGTAGTAGTTCCCATTGGAAGCTAGAAGGAGGTGGAGAATAGGTAGGATTGTCCCTTTGCAAATACACTTTTTTTTAATGCTTTTGACTTTTGAAACAACACTGGTCATGTGATGCAGGCAGCTTTCTTCTGTCTTGATGAGCAGCAGGAGTCGCTGAGTACTCGGTGGACTCACGACTAAAAGTTCTTTAAAAGTGGAAATCCTTGTTAGTGTTTATTTTTCTGAACCGCTGTATTTGCAGACACAGTGGCATACGTTAGAAGTAGAGTCCCCTGGGAGCTGTGCATGGACACAGTAAACATCAGTCATCCTGGATCTGTTAACATCTATTTACATTAAGACAAGCAATCAATTTTTACAGGCTGTCATAAAACAGAGAGATTTTTCTACTTACATAGAAAAATATTCAATTTCCCTCAGCTCTTTTCCCCTCCTCTTTCATAGCAGAGTGAAACTACACAGAAATCGAGTCGGTAACCTCGATGGAATAAAAATACTGCGGTGTAAATGGTAAGAGTTTAGGACATGAAATAGCAATACATTTAAGCTCCTGCTCTTAAATATGGACAGAACTGATATCACTGTCTTCCAACATCAACTTACTGAAAAAGTTCAAATGATGTAATTCAGATGTATTACGGTCAATATGGCTTTTGCATTAAACACAAGCCACACTTCTACAGTAACGTTTATAAACTTCACCTCTGTTGAACTAAATGCCTGAAGCCTCTTCTGAAACTAATATTGAAACCTTTGGGTAGCCGCCTCTTTTTGCCCTGTAAGCTTTCAAAACTAGTTTGCCGTTGTGGATCACCTAGAAACCACTCTGCTATTTATTATTGCTGCTTAGCCAGTAATAATGAGTGATTGTACCTTTGTTCTTCCTTTAGTTATGACTGTTCAATAGCCTCTATCTTCTGTTTGTTTAAGCACAGTAGTCTGTTACCACACTGTTAAAATAAAATTTCTTAGTCTTTCAAGAACTGTAGTCTGTATTAGACTGTTATCTAATTAATGGGCGGTAGCTGACTGATCCCCCAGTAGCACACGTGAAGAGTAGAGGGCTGGAGAGCAATGGAGTATGTAACAAGCCAATATGTAAAGAAGCTTTACCTGCAAAAATGCTAACTTTAATCCTGTGCCTATTTGATCTCTTCCATTCTTTCCAGTCCCACACAGGGCCTGCAGAAGAAAAACATCCGTTATCCTTGGTCTTGAGAAGATGTCTTAATACAGAGGAACACACACAGGGAAAACAGTTGGCTGACAAATATTTATTGCAACCAACCCCTGCCAGTTAGATAGCAATGATATGTTCAGGAAAATAAAAAGTGAAATTTATTGGGAAAACTGATAACATTTCAAATGTGTCACAGGTTCAGAGAAGGAATTTGGGGGAGTTACCTTTTTGTCATATTGAAGAAATGAAAATCCATGTATCACAATAATCTGTGTGAATCCCTTCATTTAAATTACTTCACGTAATTTACGTCCCGTGTAATCCTTTAGCTGAACTAGTTAGGCAAAGCTTTCCACAAAGTTTCTACAAACAGAAGTTTGTAATAAGGATCAGAAAATGACTTTTTGAAGGTGCCAACCCTTTTCATTTCAGAGAAAAAAAGCTTCTATTCAACTACCTCGCTGAGATCTTAGGGACTGATATCTATGTCATGTCTAGCTAGTCAGCTCTCACCTTATGTTCCTCAAGATTTAAGATTATGATTTCAAATTACCGTTGAATTTTTCTGTTAATAATCTGTTAGTTGTCCTTCTGGCTGGCCAACTGAGAGATTCAAATATCCACTCTACATATCTTGTTGAATGCGTCTATTCATTGTGCTACAGCTGCAACAGCTGGCTACAAAATTTGTGTTGAAGCTTTCAACCAAACTCTTGCTGAATTGCACTGCTAGAAGACATTCTGCTTTGCTGAATATTTGAAGATTTAAAGAAACCAAAGGATTATCAGAAAAGAATAAAGCAAATAAAACATGAGGACAATTTGTGTCAGTCACCGTGGTTACAGCAGAAGTCTGTCAAATGCTTAGAGTCAATCCTTAGGATTTTTAGCCTTTGTTTAATGGTAGAATTATTTTATTTTCTGTAAAGAATGTTGCACTTGGTTTCCCCACAGGGACATGGATGGGGAAATTCCTTGGCTTCAGTAGATAGATAGATGAGACTTTTTCACCAGTGCCCATTTAAGTTTGTAGATGGCTCTGGATGTGACTCAAGAGGCAGGTGTGTTTGTCTGCAAGGACGCCTTGAAAAAACCCTGCACATATACCAGGACAGCTATTTTCTGTGCTGCTCTGTGGTCCCAGAAAAGAGAAGCAGATCAAGCCTGGCGGCGAGGAGCTATATCGCACAGATCGATGGCTCCAAAGAACCAGAAGTTGAAAGAAAAGGGTTCTCTTGCTGTTTCCTTGAGAAAGGTGGAAAGTGCTCTAAAAGTTGGTTACGTGCTAAATGTCGACCAAATGAAGTATGAAAAGCAAAGGGATGGCACTGGCGAGAGAGCCAAACTCCAAGCCCTAGCAACAGCCCAGCTGAACTCCAGCTGGCCCCTGCAGAGGAGGAAGTAATCCCATTTTCAAAGAATATAAGGACAAAGGCGCTCACAGAAAAGAAACCAGGGGAAGAAATGTAACATCCCCTGTGCTGCAGAAGAATGAGAGGAAAATTCATCAAGGAGCCCTACAGTTTCTTGCAGAAAGTGAGAAGGCAAGCCAGCTCCAAAGGTCCTTCGGGCAGCAGCCTGGCACGCGGTGGACTGCTGTCATTAGGCATTACCTCGCTATTTGTGCTCGGCTTTCGAGAGAGCTTCACGTGCGGCAGAGCAGGGCTCGGTGCAGTCAGAGCTTTGCCCACCTACAGGTACTGGTTTCTAGCGTACGCTGGGAGGAGAGCTCAACTCGTAGTCACCGTTTTGTTTTTCCTAGATGCAACCTGTTTTTCTTGAAAAAAACCTCCATGATCACAGAGGTCTTCTAGATGCCCGTGCCCAGAGCGTGCACATATTTTATAAGGGTGTTGTTCCATCAGTCACATGGGGGAAACCAACTTTTTCTGAGATGAGTGGCCATCTACAGAGGTGCTCGACAGTTTAGCTGACCAGCAAGTTGGCTGACCACCATGGGCTGACGGAGGAATAAGCACCCTGTAAGTGCCCACCTGAAGAAACCTCAGAGAGAAACCCGTCACACACCAAATAAAACTGTCTTTCTTTGCAGCTGACATAATAGATATTTTTCTCAAACATCCACAGATTTTTTGCTTTCACTGGGTTGAAAACACATATCCTGCATACACCTGTATTTTGTTTGTGCTTAATCAGATACAATTAGGCAGCTCTAGCAGCTGTGAAGATGGGGAGGCAAACACTACTGACCTGTTTTTTTTTCTGCAAAAAAAGCAAACCAAGGAGTCAGTTTTATATCGCAATAGGGAATATTTATTATGCAGCAAGCGCAACTTCAGAAAGCAGCTGTCCTCACACCGCACGACCTGAAGTCTAAGTAAGAGCTGCCCAAATAAAGTCACGGTAGCTGCCTAAATAAAGTCACGATAGCCGTGACGCTTCCTTCCGAGCCCCTGTCCCTGTGTCCCTGTGCGGGAGGACGTGTCCCGGGGGACGCGGGGTGGCGCTGGGTCCCGAGTGGGAACCGGACATTTGAGGTCTCTTTTATTTCCAACCGCTTCCACCAGACGGTCTGTCCTGGCGGCCCCAGATGGTGCTGGGGAGCAAGTACGGGCAGACAGCAATTCTTAATTTAATTTATAGCAGTTTCGTACACATTTGCGAGGGTGGATGCTGAGACAGGGACCCGCATTTCACATATTCCGGGCGGGGGTGGCCGCGGGGTGTGTGCGTCTGTGTGTGCGTGTGAGATGTGTAAGTGCTGCTCCGTAAGGACCCGACGCTGCGAACGATCACGAATGCCTTCAAATCCGCCTCNGCGGAGCGGAGCGGAGTCGGCGCCGCACCCCGAGCTCCGCGCCCGCCCTCGGCGGCGCAGGTGGCGGCAGCGGGCGGGGGGGCCGTGGACCGCCACCCCCAAAGGGAGACCGGGACGCGGTAAGGACGGAGGCGGGGGGGAATAAATCCCCGCGGCGGAGGAAGCGGAGCGGCGGTCGGGGCACTCCCCGCGGCAGGTGAGCGGGGCCGCGCGTGGGCGGCGGAGCCCTCTCCCCTTCTCTTCCCCGGGGCCGCGGCGGAGGTTCCCCCCCGCCC
>VZSZ01002053.1:35409-52887 GCA_013398815.1 Ibidorhyncha struthersii
GGTGGCGGCGGGCTCGCGGGTGGGCTTTTTCCAGGGCATTTAGAAGGTTTTTGTTGTCGCGTCCGTGTCGTCGTGTCCCCCCCACTCCGGGGTGAATTGTGCGAGAAAGCAGCCGGTTTGTGTGTCCTGTTTGTTTGTTTGTTTTTCCAATTCCGAGGGTCGATGTTATTTTGAAAGTCTGAAGAGCGTTGCGACCAGCAGCGAAGACAGTGAGAATGTCCTCTCTCGATGAAATTTAGTTGCAGCCTGAAACAAAAGTTGTTGTTCTTTCGGGTTTTGGTTTGTTTTGGTTGGGTTTTCTGGTTTGGTGGTGTTTTGGGGTTTTTTTGTGTGTTTTTTTTTTTTTTTGAAGGGGCTGAACAAAGCCTCAAGGGGATTCCAAATCCTTAGTTTGGCCAGCAGGCTCAGAAATTAACTGTTCATGTAACTCTTCTTTGCGTCCCCATGAGGCTGCACTTGCATCTCCTCTCAAATAAGAATTTTAAGAATAGTTTAACTTTGTGACACCAACCAAGGCCCAGAAATGCTTTACAGTGGCAGTCTTCCTCCCGTCCTCTCCTTCCTTCTCCTCCCTTGAATGTATGTGGTTTTGAAAGTTTTGAAGATCTTCTGTGCCATTTACTTTGGCAGAGGTCATTGATGCCTCCTCTGCTGTACCGGCTCTGTGGCATCTGTGCCAAGAACTAGAAAGAGGAGAACTGTAAAACTTGGTCCAGTTAAAACGCTTTGTGGCAAATGAGTTGTTTTCAGGAATGTGGTGTCTGACTGGAAAATCTGGGAAAACTTTAGTTGTGCATAGCATAGCTCCCCTTCTCCCCCCTGTCCTTCTACCAGTGGAGTTATGCTTGTGCTACGGCCAGGACTCTTGCTGTTTCTGACCTCTGGTTGCTGATTTATGCCAGGAGCATGCTGACCTTCTCTGAGGGGGATTATTCCTCTGCTGAGGAGCTGCCTCAGTCACTTGTAGCTCACTGCCTGATACTGTTCAGTGGGCTACAACCTAACCATAAGCGTCACTTAATGCTATATGTGGTTGTTGGCGTGGCGGAGCGAACTGATCTCGTGTCAGCATGGTCCCAGGCTGCACCCAGTTCAGTATGTACTCAGTTATGGCTTTTAACTTTTTCAGGTGGGTTAAAACTATTTTGCTTCAATGCAAATCCAGATTCTGTATTTCTGAACAAGCAGTGGAATTCACAGTGACTTGCACAGCTGCCAAGTCATGAAATACAGAGCCCTGGCAAGCAAGATTTTGAAGAGTTAGTTTATTTTTGGACATGAATACATAATTCACAGTGAGATTATGCTGTTGGAAATATTCTTTTGGTTCCCACAAACTTAAGAAAGAGTTGTGTATAGAATTGAACAGTTAGGTCTGTGGCAGTCTCATCTCGTGTCCTAAAATGCAGCCTCGCTGGTATCTTGAAGTGTGACCCTGAATCTGTATCTGTTAGCTCCAAAGTAGGCTCTCTGGAAGATGAGAATACACGGCTTCTTGGCAGAGCAGAGTATAGATGACTTAATGCAATTATGTGTATTGAAATACAGCACCAATGAAAGGTGGTGTGGAGTATCTAGGGATGGTTTTCAAAAGATGATTTGCACAGTCATATTTCCAAGCCCAGAGGCTTGGAAAAGGTCAATGCACATCCACAGGGAAGCTGGAAGAGCAGGTTTAGGAGGAAGACCAAGGCATCTGTGTATGTTCGTGTAGTTTAGGTGTTCTGGAAAACATTCTTTGGATTTGCAACTTGCCTATTTACATATCACGCTTGGTCCACTCAATCCCAACAAAATGTGCTGAGATTTTGACTTTTGTGATGCAGCAGTTGTTGGAGAGCTCTGATGCATAGCTGAGGCTCTCCTCATCTTGTTTATTCCGTCTAAGCAGTAGTGCAACAGTGACACTGTCAAACCAGTAACTTGCATCTTACTTGCTTCAGGTGCCACGTGAGGTGGTGCAGAAAGCAGTCTGTGCTGTAAGGAGGACCACAGAATGCCTTGGAATGGAGAACAACCAAAAGGACCTTCTGTGTGGGGAGCTGTCTCAAACGCCGCTCCAGCATACAGTAGCTTTCATAGAAGAGGTATTTATAGCTGAATACTTGTAATGAAGCAGCAAAACCAAGGATGAGATGTTAACTGGCACCGGAGACAACTGATGCAAAATAACTCTTATGAAAGGGAAAAATGTGCCTCTTCAAAAAAAGTAGCTACTGCACTCTCTATATAATCATCAGAGGTGGCTTGTTGCTGGAGGCTTAGTTCTGCGTAGCATGTCGCTCTTGCTTTCTTTTTGTTGCTCTTTTGTATAATGGATGTGACTGCTGTCATCTGAATTATATATATATATATATTCTGTCCTGTGCTCAGGTCTCTAGAGTCATCCTCGATGCAGTGGTAGGTGGTGTACTTCTTGTCCAGTATATGTCATTGTGAAAGACGAGGGATGAGTCACTTCCCCTGTGGGCAGTGATGACTAACCCCCTCTCCTTCTGGAGTGATGACATGGTGAAGCCACCACACCAGCAGTTAAGCACCCAGGGAATCATCCCCTCAAATCAGCTCTCTGCTGACTGCATGATGTAAAAACAGTTTATTAAGTCACATGATTAAAGGCTTTTAAAGCTCATAAAGGAGGAAAGCTTGTAAGAAGGTAATATGAAACAGAAAAGTATTTATTTTTCTACTACTTTTTCCAAAATTGTGCTGCTTCTGGAAAGTAAATCATAAGAGATTGATATACATGGTTTCAAAACTTGTCTTATAAGCATTCTTAGGATTCAGCTATAAAAACAAGTACTTACATGAGTTACTCGTAAAGAATAAGGCATAAGTAATTAATGCTTATGCCTTATTATACATTATGTAACTCATATACGGACAATTTCTTTTAGTCTACACGTCTTAAAGTTGTATAGAAACCTCTTGCTTTGTTAACAACACTGTGTAGTAGACACAGAATTAGTATCAAATTACATACAAACTGTTTTTTTTTTTTGTCTTGTAAAAGTTCTGGGAATAACATGAAATATTTAATTTTGAAGTGTAGCTGAGTCTACATGAATATCTTAAGGAAAAAGTACAGACTGTAATCCAAGTCAGACTCCTACCCTTGCAATAAAAATTTCCTTAAAATTGTATTTGAAGCTCTGCTTTAAACCGATGGTGGATCTGCACTTGGTACAAAAGGCAACATCACAGATGTAAAAGTGTATTGCTCTTTCCAGGTCCTGAGTCATGTCTGTGGTCCCGACCCTGATTATTTGGGACTCTTCCCCAAAATTTTGAAAAGTGTTGACTCATCAGACTAACATGTTTTTAAATGGAAATACTCTGAGTATTTCCTGAGTAAATTTTTTGTAATTACAGATCTAGGATCAAATCCTGGGTTGAGGAAGAGACCAATATAGTGGTTCATGTCTGTACTTGGGATTCAGGAAACCCAAGTTGAAGATCAGGACAGCTAAACAGGTTTCACGGAGCAGTTTTAGTCATTACTCCTGCATTTCTATGAAAAATCAATGTTTCAAGAAGGGAATAAATGTGTGCCATTTATGCCATGGTATTACAGATGCTGTGTATAAATACTGATGGCAATGGCAAAAAGAATAGTTTTCATCTCCCTGTCCTTTAGTACTTTGTTGGCAGCACTGAGATTTCAGGCCGGTCATTATCTCAGTGGTTTGATCTTGAGAGACAGCGGTTATGAATAGGGGCAGGGATGGAACCGCAACTCTCCTGCCGAGAAGGAAATCTCTTCCTGATTGAAGCCCATGACAAAACTCCCATCGACTTCAAAGGAAAAGGATTTCAAGCCCAGCAACCTGAATGCATCTGAAATCCACTGCTGGGCAGTCTGGAAAGGTCAAGGTTTTTTTCTAAGATTAGTAAGGAAGAGAAAAAGACTGAGCGAATTGTGGCTAACATAAAGAAAAGAGGAAGTTGACAACTAAGTTCACAGTGCGTTGCTAAATCTGTGTTTATTAAGGAAGCTGATTTTTTTGTGAAAGCTAATGCAAGCATTAGGCTTAGGTATTTCTGCTTAAGATGAGAATGGGATTATTTCTGCTTTCCTTCAGTGTTATGGAAACATATCTAAGATTTGGTTGTCACAAATGGTATCTGTAAGCACTATTGTGGCTGTTTACTTAATTAGAGTATTCTGCAGAGAAAAGCCAAAACATCCCAGCAGTAGCACCTGCTGAAGTTTTTAACTTAAGTATCTCAAAACTTCATCTCTGTGCGTTGCTCATCTGCCTTATATAAAAAAAAAAAAGTCTTCAGCAAAAAGTGCTAAAAAATGTATTTTGAAATGAAAATATTTTAAAACCTTTTGCAAAGGAGAGACTACATGGGAAATGAAAGTTTAGAGATTTTGACATGAATTTAGCGCTTGTTCAGTATATACAGAAGGAGTTTCATTTATAGCCTTGATATTTAAATGTAGCCTCTGAACTCATACCTTGACTTTGCTGTTCAACAATGTAAAAATAACCTCCCAAAATGTCAGTTTTGCTCCTCTTCTCTGTACTGGAGCAAACCCAAACCCTATCAGGTTTATGAAGTTTGGTAAGTTTAAGAGGTTTATTATGTTAAGGCAACACAACTTCCTTCGTAAAGCCACAAATGAATGTCTGTCGTACGAGTCTCTGGGGAGCGTACAGGTAGTGTCAGGCATGCCTGCCTCACGGAGGATGCGGGAACTGGCCTTCCAGAGGGAGAGATCTTAGGAGAGGCTCTTAGAAGGGGAGGAAAGGCTGCCGTGGGAGCGGGGCTCCGCTGCTCTGCAGCAGCTGGTGGTGCTCAGGTGCAGGCTTGGATGGAGGAGGGTGAGCTTCAAAGTGCTGAAGAAATTGTTTGTTACTGTAGCAGGGCCTGATAAATTAGGTCTCGAGAGAGGGATGGTGGTTAAAAGAGCTAAACAGAAGCACAGTGCCACTTATCCGAGCTTCTCTAGCTGGTATCCTGCTTACACGTCACAGTTGATTAATCATAGAAACATAGAATGGTTTAGGTTGGAAGGGACCTTAAAGATCATCGAGTTCCAACCCCCCTGCCACAGGCAGGGACACCTCGCACTAGACCAGGTTGCTCAAAGCCCCATCCAGCCTGGCCTTGAACACCCCCGGGGATGCGGCAGCCACAACTTCACTGGGCAACCTGTTCCAGTGCCTCACCACCCTTAAAGTGAAAAAAAATTCTTCCTAATATTTAATCTCAATCTCCCCTCTTCCAGTGTGAAGCCATTCCCCCTCATCCTATCACTCCATGCCCTTGTAAAAAGTTTCTCTCCAGCTTTCTTGTAGGCCCCCTTCAGATACTGGAAAGCTGCTATAAGNTTCTTATGTTGGGGGCCCCAGAGCTGGATGCAGTACTCCAGGTGGGGTCTCATGAGAGTGGAGTAGAGGGGCAGAATCGCCTCCCTTGACCTGCTGGCCACACTTCTGATGCAGCCCAGGATACGGTTGGCTTTCTGGGCTGCAATTGCACATTGCCGGCTCATGTTGAGCTTCTCATCAATCAGCACCCCCAGGTCCTTATCCTCAGGGCTGCTCTTGATCCATTCCCCGCTGAGCCTGTATTTGTGCTTGGGATTGCCCTGACCCAGATGTAGGACCTTGCACTTGGCCTGGTTGAACTTCATGAGGTTGGCATGGGCCCACCTCTGCAGCCTGTCCAGGTCTCTCTGGTCCCCCTGAATTGCAAAGCAACAGGTATGCTGGGGCTGCTCTTGTGCCGTTCACGTCTGTTCTGTCAAAACAAATGAAACCAAACCCTCAAAGTGAGCCTCGAGTTTGTAACTACTTGTGCAAGAGCAGACTTGCGTCACTGTTTTCCTTATTGCTTCCATTTCTGATATTTTTCAGTTTCTTGTTTGTAAGTCACTCTGGCACAGCGAGGAGTAAATGGGACACGCCATGGATGTAGCAGCACATCTTTAACTGCATTAGGCCCTAAAACTGAGTTCATAGCAAAGAATCCGTCTCCCTAAATTCTGTGTCTCAGAGGTTACTCACGAATTTTGATGTTTGGCAATAAAATACTTTGAGCCCTATGAGGGCCTGAAGAGACTGAAGTCCCTACACTGATGAAGATGTTCCTCCAAGAAGCTCACTTGGGACACTGGTGTGAAGTTTTAATTAATCTGCCTATGCCTTGGACCTGATTTGGCAAAGTACTTTAATTTGAGCATGTGCTTAATTTTAAGCGTCATGACAAATAGTAACATACTTTAGGTTCCTACATGCTCTCCTGAGCAGAGCTCTGTACTGACATGGTTTAAGAAGCCACATGGAGAGAAGTCAGGAAATGTTTCTGTAGTGAAACAAGATGCAGGATTTAAAATAAATGTGTGAACTGGAACAAAATTCATAATCAGTGTCATGCATTTGCATCACAGAAAAAATGTCTGTCCAAAAGATATCACAGGTGCCTATTTCTAGGAAATAATTTTAAATATGAGCTTATAGCGTACAGGTAAACTGGCTTTAAATAGTATATATTAGTGGCTATTAAGCCATGGAAAGGAGGATTTGTGCTACTGGTAGGATTTGTTTCTCCTCTTAGGAAAATACTGGGTATAGAGGTTATAGAACTATGCCTGTTCCCCTCTCCCCTTCCTTGCAATCTGTTTCGGTTTTCTGAGGGAAGGAGGAGAGAGATAGTAAGAGTGGCGTAAACTTCTTCTGCATTTCTGAAGGTGCTCAGTATTCATTTTCTCAGAAATAATACTGAGAAGTAATACCGTCCCAAAACATAATTTTGATCTACAGTACAATTGACTGAGAGTGAAGTCTGTGCTAATATTGATAGAAAAAGAAAATATGAAGCTGATTTTGATTTAAATAGTCATGAGTTTGAGAAGTGTGGTTTGGGTTAGGTTGTTCACCTCAGATTTAAAGAAGTAGTTTGCAGGATGTCACCAATAGCCAAGTTACTGTTATTACTGATTTGTAATGCTACTTCTTCTGCTTCGCCTCCAGGTGTTAGTGCCTGTTCTAATCAATAAGGAAAACTATATGTCCTGGCCAGGCTGTGTTTCCCAAGATATGGAGCATCATGTGGAAATCATGAAAAATAAAATGCAACTTATGAAAGGACTGATGTCAGGAAGAACTGGTCTTCTCATTCCCACATTGCAGCAAAGACTGATTATATCAAATATATGCTGAAAATAAGTAAGGAATGACTATTGTGTGACTTGTACAACACCGGACGGGGGTAGGGTCGGAGAGAAAAAAATAATCTTCTTTTGGTGATTTTTAGTCTCAGATGTAAACTGGTAGTAAATTGCGTTAATGAGAAAGTAATTAAATAGTGTTCCAAACATAATATTTTTATTGCTCCATTTTTCTAAACATTAAAATGTATTTTAAAGTATTTTCTGTGCAATTCATATATTTTAAACACTGTGATTGCTCTGCTGTATGAAAACATGAATTTCCAGGAATTTATATTTTGGATTTATTAATTTCAAAGACAAGACTTAAGCTGTCTGTAGAGTCACCAGAATTTGGAATCACATGAAGCTGTGCTTCCAGAGTACGAAATAGGGGTATTCTGTTGAATTACCTTTTCAGTGTGTTTCCAATAGATTATCCTTCTCTGTTGCCTTGAGTGTTTAATGTGAACTAAACTCTTATCATAAAAGACATCTGATTGTTTTCAGTTAGATTAATACTAGTCTCAAAGGATGGCATCAAAAAGGAGCGTGGCACTAATCATTGGGATGCACATCTGTTACCAATGGAAACAGCAATAATATGAGCTATGTCCCAGAGAACTCACAGTTTAAGTAAACCAAAGGTTTGATTTCAGTTTAGGACTGACTGTGTACAGACGTGATTGATAACCAGTTGTTGGATAAGTGAAGATTTATAATCCTGTCAATAATAAATGATTTTGAAGGCGCCGGCCAGGATCAGCTCCTTGCTGTGTGTCATGGCAGTGAAGCAGATGTGCCAGGCAGAAGGGTGTAAGTAAGTATGGAGCTAAAACTGAGGCAGGACAGATGAATTAGCTTAAATAAGAGGACTGAAGGGGAGAAAGTAGAGTGTGAAAGGGAGAATGTAAACTTTAACATTCCATTAATATTTTATTAAAATGCTGTGCTGTGTATTGTTAGTTTTTCTTTTGGTAAACACTGGCAAAGTGTAATAAAAATATATTAAATAAAACCTATTTAATATTTATATTAACGATCAGCATTCATTCAAACACCAAATTACCCTGTAACTTATTAGAAAATTAAACAGTAAAATGCAGATTTTTCACATCTGGAATAATTGCAAGGAACCATTCAAAGGATCTGCTGCCAATAATTTCTGAGAGGGTGTTTGGCCATGGTTTTGATTCGTAAGTACATCTGGAAGTGTGATCTGTGTCTTCATAAACAGCCTTTTTAGCTCTGTCTTCAGGGGGTTTTCTTATGATTTTTCCTCTCATTCCCAATTTCAGTGTTGTTAATCAATGTAAAGGGGAACAAGGGGAGAAGGTCTCTGTTCTATCACAGTAAAGTACTTGCTTTGAAATTCAGGGGCTTTTTTCGTATTTTTCAGACAAGATCCTAATTCCAGGGGAGTATTACATACTATCAAATCAACGGTTATTAGGTGGTCACATCAGATTCGTGACACTGTGAATAAGGATTCCGCCAAACCTCTTCTGCATGGCCTTCATTCAGTCCCCCAAACTGAGTTGAACATCTGGAAAGCAAGAAAAGACAATCCCTTATGTATAAATAAGCAAGTAAGTGATTTCAGATATTATTGTAGGCATCAAGGAGAACTTTCTTTTGCTTTGTCTTTCCCCATGCACACTGAAAAATGAGACACCAAAATGATTTTTTGTTGTTTTATTTTTGCAAATAGCTTAGAGTGGTTTCCCAAAGTAATCACCTTGCATAAGTTGCCAAAGAAAAACAGAGTTAAACATTAGAGGACAGTGAAAGTTAGTAATGAAGGGCTATGTAGCTGTAAGGAATTCTGTTGTTCTTCTCTGTCTTTTCTAAATTTCTTTCCGTGACGTTTCTCAGTCTCTGGAGAACAAAGTTGATATTCAGGAAATTATTGCCAAATTTGGCTCTGAAAGTGATACTGTTGTTTAATGATAATAATCATAGCTTGTTATGAGTGAAACAGCTCTTTTTAATTGAAAAAGATATGCGACGTTATTTACTTCCCAAATATGAAACCTTGTTGGAATTTGTGTTTAATCCTGTGCTGCTTCCCTGCTTGTTACCAGTGATGTTGCGATGTCGGGTAAGTGAACATTATGAAGAGCCCGCTTGATTCCCCACTGAAAGCTTTTGGGGCCTTTCCATGGAGTTCAGCTGGCACGGATCAGCCTTTATCTGCTAGTAGGCTTGAGATGTATTTGTTCATTAATTCTCTGAGAGCAATTGGAACTTGCTTGGATTTCTACCTTTTACTCTTTCTACTCTTTTGACAGGTGACCATGATCTTGAATTTCTTTTTTTCTCCTTTGTTAAATTCTAGCTTCAATGTCCTGTTCAAAAAATTATTAAGATCTTAAAAGGCAAAGAAAGCAGCTATCATCCTGCTTCTAAGGATATTTTCAAGGAAATAGATGATAAGGGTAGAGTGAATGAGATGTATATTTTTTCTGTATTTATATGTGTGTGTTACAGAATAATCTATAATTTTTCTTGACATAACAGTGTAATTCATGATGGTGAGATATATCAGGTGTGTAGGGGCATACACATGTTAAATCAAGCTCCTTTGTGTGCTGAGCTCTCTCATTATTTGTTTGGGTTTTTTTAAAACTTAATGTGGATGCTTTTCCTGTCATAAAAATAGATGAGAGCTATAGGAGCAGCAAAATCAATTAGTATGTGCATTTTTTTCTGCATCCTTTTGATTCTTTATCTGCAGTAAACCTGTTGATACACGAATTCTACTGCTGAAAGGTATTAAACAAGGCAGTTAGCAATAAAGAAATATTTGGCTAATATACTACTTTATATTCCATTGAAATTTAATTTTATATACAATAAAATGCCAGCTTCTTCTATAACATTACTCAGTTTAGGAGATACTAGTTCTGCAAACAGCTTACACTGACAAGTATTGTCTTGCCTATTTTATTCACGGTTAAAAATCACAAAGTTTTGAAATAAAAATGTAAAGTACTCACACGTTTACATTTTATATCTTTTTTATTTGCTTTTATTTTAATCCCAGTGTTAAAATTTTGGTTTCTTGATGGAGTTGATAATTTTGTATTATCGTAGAATCATAGAGTAGTTTGGATTGGAAGGGACCTTAAAGATCATCGAGTTCCAACCCCCCTGCCATGGGCAGGGACACCTCCCACTAGACCAGGTTGCTCAAAGCCTCAGCCTGGCCTTGAACACCCCCAGGGATGGGACATCCACAACTTCTCTGGGCAACCTGTTCCAGTGCCTCACCACCTTCATAGTGAAAAAATTCTTCCTAATATTTAATCTAAATCTCCCCTCTTCCAGTGTGAAGCCATTCCTCCTCATCCTATCACTCCATGCCCTTGTAAAAAGTCCCTCTCCTAAAAGTATTAGTGAATTGAAATATATTTAAGCAGTCTTTCTGTTAATGTATGACTAGAAGAAAGGATTGAAACTTCCATAGTTCATCAGGTGCCATTAGTTAGCAAATAGTCTACAGTGACAGAGTGCAAAAATTTTCAGCTCTTCTGAACTTTTGAGGCCAGAGATGCGTGGAGTACCTAGCAAGCAATGGAAAGACATTATTCACCAGGACCTTGCCACCTGTAGAGGCTGGCATTGCTCTACAACCTCCATTTTAATACAAGTTTTGAGCAGTAAAAGAACAGTCTTGATCTACGTTGAACAGAGCCCAAACCTAACTGTACGAGTCCGAATCCTTCCCATGTCGCCCCATGCCAGCGGCAGCCCAGAGCACACCTGTTGTGCCTTCTGCTGAAGGGCAAAATGGCACAAGCTTCTGTAGTCTATGAAAAGAAATAAGTTTTGGGTGTTTGCTAAACAACCAGCTCGAAGCAAACGTGGAGTCCTCTTCCTCTGTGATGAAAAAGGCCAAGCCATTGAATGCAACACTGGAAGGGGTACTGGAGCGCACAGACCTTTCCAGAATCTCAAGATGCCCTTTCCTCTTGGTGCCAGATTAGGCAGGAGTATTAACTGACATCATTTGATGTCTTGTGGTCAGGCCTGGACTGTCTTTAAAATGACTGCAGGCTTCAGATTTTTTTTGCTTTCATTCCGAGGTAGAATTTCACATTTACATGACCTGGGTATCTGCAGTGATTCCTGCATCTCCTCAGTCTGGTTGCCAGCAGTGGGAGGAACAACAGACTGACTACAGAAAGTTGTTAAGCATCCGTAACTACCAGAAGTGGAATGGGAACCATCCTATCCACTTGCAGAGCCTCTGTGCAGTTTCATAAGCAATCTTTGGCTGCAACATGCCACTAATACCTATCTTTCTCTTTTAAATAAGTACAGGGTACCTTGGCATTCTTCATTGAGGCTAGGTTAATTTGGAAATTATCATCTCTTAAGCTGTAGCATTTTTCCCTTTTCTGTTTTTACAGCACTAGTAGAAGCCCAAGATACTGACCTGTGCCTGAGACCACTGGAAAAATACATTCAGCTCTTTTGGGAGATGGAATTCCCAAAGCTCTGTAATTTAATCCCACCTTTATTTCACACTATCCGCCTGATATGGAGCCGCTCCAAGTTCTACAGCACACCTGTGTGAATAGTAGTTCTGCTGCAGGAATTTTGCATTCTGCCTATTGACTAGGTAGCTTCAAGTAAGGGTAGTAAACCACAGAAGTACCTAATAAATAAATGTTAGTTGCTATGCAGTACACCAACAACAAAGACAGAGATTTAATCTGTTAGTTGTCTAGTGAACACCCTGATTTCATTGTAGATACTTTCAACCAATATTAGATTATTAAATTTGAAGTTGAGCTGAATAATTAGTTATGAGCTGCACTGTTCAATACTATGTATTTAAGAGTGAATATGTTTCTTGTCTAGTGAAAGAAAACTATTTTTCAGAGGCCATATAACCTTTTCAGGTTGGGTCGTTGCTCCTTACTTCCCTCCTTTTGGTGTAAGTTTGCTGCCTCTTTCCTTATCATGTTTCTGGGTAGGTATTTCCTTTCGTAGACTGCAAAATGCTGATAAGAGCTATGCAAATCAAGAAAACAGGAGGTTTGCAACCAAGGTGTGAATGACCCACCTCAATGCATTTTCTGTCCTGCTGTCATCAGTTAGCTTTCCCCATGCTTCCACTGAAACCCACTGTTTTGGTGGGAGTACGAGATCTTCTGCAAGTTGGCAAGCAAAGCCATTCTGTAGGATTCACTGTTCTGGAGGCACTTCTGTTGGTCAAGAAACAGCAGAATTCCCTTCAAAGCCAGCCTGTTGTACTTTCTAAATGGTCACCACAATCCTCCCGTAGGAAGAGCAGGCGGGCAGCCTCCCTGATGTCCCCTGCCTGAGGGGACAAGTGTGCAGCTTCCATTGTGACCTGTGACCAGGGAGTGAGAGAAGAAACCAAATTCTCTTTTCTTCTGCAAGGAACAATTCCTGGGTCCTGCTTACAGAAGTAGGAGGAGGTTTGGCAGGGCTGTCACTAAACAGGAGGCCCCAGAGAGTACCTGGAGGAGTAAATCCGCTTTCTCTGTTACAGGCTTACAGCAGTACTGGAGTGGTGAGTGGGTACAGGGTACTTCACTCTTTTTCAGGGGAGAAAACTATGGTGTGAGCATCTGTGCACTGGAAGAATCCTCCCTCTGGCAGGATGGGAACTGAATGCTTAGATTTGAGCTTAGATTTTCTTAGCTTTGCTTGGGAAGGAAACTTGATCTGAAGAAATCATTGTTTCCCACGTCACGCAGCACTATGCTATCAGATCTCCTGTTTATTTTTACTTAGTCAAACATCTGTTATATATGGCAAGGCCCTGTTTGCCACTCTTTTGACTTTGCACCATCTCCTTCCTCAAGTGTTTAAGTTGGGCTTAACACAGGCTAACATAACATTTTCATGGAAATTAATCCGAATGCCTGGCAAATTATTGCTCTGTGTTAGAAGGCAAGCACTGGTGAAGGACAGAGCCCGTGCATTCTGATATTAGTCCAAAATAGCAGGTTTTGAAGTGGTGCCAAAAGGTTTGGATGGAGGGATATACAATCCTTAGTTTGTAAGGCTGGGAGAAAGAGTGCAAGAAGTACCTAGGAGGGGTGATGATATGAAGTAGAAGAATATTGAGGGAGGGAAATAGAATAAGAACTATGACCAGGAAAAGGTGTTTATTTCCCTCATCCTTCCCCTGCCAACCCTATCTGCACTGCATTTATTAAAGACATTAACATCATGTTTTTGATGAGAATCTGTAAAAAATGTAATTTATACCAGATTTGGATAAACGGATGAACAGCAAAAACCAATCTATAGTCCTGTCTCCCCATCCTTGCTCCCCCCTCCTCCACCCAAACCTTACTACATGCAGACTGTGTTATCCATGGATCCTGGTTCTCTCTTTCAGGTTATTCATGTTACTGTCCAGAATTATACATTAGGTACACATGTCCTAGATGTGATTCTGGGTTTGGGGGAAGCCCTCTGCTGCTGATTAACTGCTGAAAAAAGCTAGAAGGACTTGTGTTGGCACTTCTGTATGTGATGGCACAACATACGCTACATGAGAATTAGTGCCTGAAGGCTATGGAGGTGGTATAGCAAATGGGTGAATATATTTCCAGTATCACTTTTATTGGGGGGAAACAGTCCCTTTACTCTGTTATTTCCTGAATGTTCACTGTACCAAAGATGATACGTAAGGGTCAGTCTAGCTGGAGGGATTTGTAACAGGTTGAACGTATTCTGGGAGCATCTCAAAAGTGAGAGTTGTATTATGAGACAATTGACAAACTAGAATAGTTAGAGATAACAATTTTAAAAGATAATACATATTATTTTTGTGTTCATGTAGAAAGTAACCTTATGATTGATGTCATGATTGCATTTTAAAAAATTACTGTTTTAAATTTTTTTTTTTCTTCTGCTGTTCATTTATTTACATTCTAGTCTCAGTTGTGTCTTTCACCAGAAAATCTTTTCAAAGGAGGAACTGAAGAAACGTTGGAGCATTTGAAAATAGCTAAAACTACCTTAAAAAAATTTAAGGATTCATTCTTTACTCACAGAAACATATTGGAGAGTTAGTTTGCCTGTGGCAAAGAATTTAAACCATGGGATTTTAGATCTGAGATGTTGTTTTCCAGGCTTGAAATGTTACTCAACTGCTTATTGAAGATTGAGGTATTACTTATAATCTTTATCGCTGGATAGATAGAGCAGCTGAGAAAGATGGGCTATTCTCAGGCATACAGACGGCAAGACCTAAGTTTCTAATACCCAGAATGCAGTTACAGTGCATGGCAAGAGTCAGGAGTGTTAAATAGGATGCAAACGTTGCCTGCTGTGCAAGGTGCAAACTAGTATTAGCAGTAAGAAAAATGATAAACGTGTTCCCTAAATCCAGCCCTTCCCAGGATTTTGAAAGTTTCTTGAGTTAAGTGCTACTCTTCATATGCAGCTCATGGCCTGGGCTTTCTCCTGAGCATGGCACCTGCATCTGTTTTTTTCTAAGAACTGAGGAGGAGTTATCTGTTTATACATAGAAAAAAATGTGTTTTAAGCTAGTTTTTGGATGAGATGGAATACTCTTCACCTCTATTATTAGATCTGTGCCAACAAGCAAAAAAAGGTGAAAAATCTGAGGTCAGTAAAGGAGTGTAGAATATTTTTTCTAATATTGTGGTTAGGGTAGTTGTGAAGGATGAGAGCTGTCATACATTCTGGTTCCTGCTCCTGGGACTTTTTTTATACTTTTGTGAGCCTGGAAACAGTTGCAGTAGGAGTCTAGACTGGCTGCTGATTCAGGTGCCCTTCTGGGAAGTGGGAGATTCACTTTTGGGATCTGAGCCGGGAAATGATGGACTTCAGCTCTGCAATTATTTAGCTAGTGTGCCTCTTCATCCCACCCCTTTAAAATACTATCACAGAGTAAGAAATCCGGTCTTACAGTGTCTGACAGTGCCCACCAGAGTGATCTCTGAAAAGGATTTGGGGTGAATGCATTGGCGCTTGGCCGTCCGTCGGCAGACAGACGGGTCGTGGTGCTCAGGCTGGGGGGTTGTAGATGTTTAGGGACAGCACCCTGTGCCTGCAGCTTTGCGAGCGTGGTTGCTTGCACCCATCATGTACAGCCCCGACACATGAACTAACTCTTGCTGACGGTGTTGGTTCTTGACGATCAGATGGTCCCACAGACAGCCCAGCTCTCTGCGAGCAGGTCCCTCACTAGGGTGAGGTGGCAGCGAAGTCTTTGTAGATCATAATGCTGAGCCTAGGGGTCTGCAGTCCACCAGGAGGCTGCTTGGGGAACCCATGACTGGTTTGGTTTGCTTCTGAAGAGAATGTGTGTTGCACATTTGTAAACGCATAAGGAGCCAGTTAGTTTCATCCCTTTGGGGCATAAAACAATTACTTCATTCAAGTGAAATCAGAGACCATAGAAATTCATTTGGCACATGTTACAAAGGAGGTTAAAGCAGGTTCAATTTTATTCCTCTGAGAAAGATTTATGTTTAATTTTCATAGCAACATTTTGTGTTACGATAATAAATCATGTGTTTGTACGTGAAAGTATGTGTTTAGTAGTGCTTGCTCTTTTTTGTTTAGGCCTTTTTTAACTTAATCTGATAAAAGTAAAATGGAGTTACGTTTATGTGTTCTATGGGACAATTCGTTTCCACTTGTGTTTTAATCCTATAAGTGGCTCAACCAGGATGAAGCCTTGGTGGAATTACCTCTTGCTCCTCCACTTTTTTTCATATTAATTAATTAAGATGGCACACATTTTAACTTCTCAGTCTGCTAGACTGGAAGAGAGAAGGTCAAGTGAGGTGAAAACATCAGGTTTGTTACTGTTTTTTGTAGAGGCATACTGTTAATTCATTTTTATTGATTTGATCTGGGAAATTGTCATTAGCATGTTGGAATTTAAAAAGCTGGAAAAGCTGGAGGTTGATGGAATCAAGGGGAAAATTTTAAGTCAGCAGGTCTGCAGAATGAATGAAGAGTTTCTGGAAAGCTGTGAAGTTTTTTCAGAAAGAGAACATACGATCCTTCGGATTACAGTAACGTGCTAATATTGCACCCTGCGCATAGGCATTTGTGCTGTTATTTCCTTGTTTATTTTAAAGTGTCTGTGAACTTAGAGGTTGCGAAAGTGGGAATTTTATAGTGTTGAACAGAACTAGGCATGAGATGGGCTTCCAGCACAGCTGCACAGCTGGGTTCAGTGTCTACCACTTCTTCTTAAACCAGAAATTCATTTTCTTAAGAAAAGACTTCTGGATGCTTTCTCCTGATCAGATGACTGAATTACTGAGAAGTGCCACATGTGGAAAAGCATTCAGATGGTTCTCACCAAAGAAATTTGAATGAATAAAATAAATTTAAGTGAATAAAATAAATTTGGTTAAAGTGAAACAAAATCCCCCACCAACATTGCCCAAAATTACAAAAAAAAAAAAAAGTTATTTAATTATTGACATGCAATATACAGGGCTGACAGTCAGTTCTGTAGGCTTTTTTTCTCCTGAGTTTTAGGATGTAATTTATATCCATTTCTGGTGTGAATAATAAATCAGTTGTTTCTGATACAACTGAAATAGAGAAGGCTTTTAAAATGTTGATACATAGTGATCTCTTGCAATCATAGCTAAAATAATTCCTAACACTGTACTCACTAACAGCCATGGTACGTACGTCTGATAAGCTGAAAGAATGTTTATTACTGTTATTTTCATAGACTTTTTTTTTTCGGTCGTGTTCCAGATTTTGGTGTTAATTTATAGCCATACGTAAGATTGGAAAATGGTGTTTTCTGAAGGATTTAATCCCCTTTTAACATAGATTCAAATAAAGTACCCTGTTGTGTTACGCAGTCGGCATTGCTGGCTGGAGCACTTGGCTGCCTTCAGAGCGGTCCCCGGGCACAGGATGCTCTCGGGGTTTGGGGTGGGGAGGAGGATGGAGGTGGCCGGTGAGTGTCCCAGCCGCGGGGCTGCTCCTCGCTCCTCTGCCTGGCGTGGCTGGTAGAGCAGCAGCCGTATTTGCTCTTTTCTCCTTCCTTTTGACCCTGCCACTTTGGGGGGATATGGATTAAATTCCTCCTGGGGCGAGGAGGCTGGTGAACCCAGGTCTGCTCCCTTGCAGGTGCGCGTCCCAGCCAGGGGAGGTAAGGCAGCAGCAGCAGGGGTGAAGCAGCCCCATCCCCAGCTGCAGATTTAATCAGTGCCCTGTTAATGGGTGCTCTCTTCTTGGCCCTCCTGATCCAAAAAGTTGTCATCACAAGTGGGATTCATTCACCCCAAATAATCTACATTAAAAACATACTTTTTCTA
>VZSZ01002053.1:53017-127787 GCA_013398815.1 Ibidorhyncha struthersii
CACAAGCCGTACTGGGTTTGCAGAGATGCAGGCAATGAGGAGATGGGCTCAGCCTCCCAGCGTCTGTAAGCTTCGCTGGCCTTCGGGAGCTCGGATCTGCTGCATGATAGTGCATTTTTGGGTAAGGTTATTTTAGCAGGCAAATTTTCTGAAACAGACCCAAATCTTAAAGTTGTTATTATTAAAATAATATATATTAATAATACTCTAATTATTAGCAGAATATAGAAATTTGCTGTTCTCTGATGTGGTAGGAAATATATTCTGTATGTATGCACGCTGATTTTTTTCTTGCAAATATGTGGCTTAATCTAGGTAATTAAAAACCTGGAGGAATGGTTGTAAACCAGATTTGAACTAAATGAATGGCACAGGTTTAATTCATGCAGAAGCTTTGCAAGGTTGTTAATGTCTTTGGGGTAAAATCCTGGTACTGCTTTAAAATCCATAGCAAAACTTCCCATGTCTTAAGGTCAGGACTCACTATACTGTACTCCTAAATTTCATCACTCCTGATAAAATCCCTTACGATTCATACTAAATCCCTGCTAATCCCTGCACAAAGCTACAAAGCTGCCTCAGAAAGGAGAAGTGAGTGGCAGCAGAGACTTGCTGCTTTGTGGGTTTTTTTTTTTGCTTTCTGAGGCAGAAGGATGCTCTGCAGCATCCTTGTCTGTGAGAGATGTGGTTTCAGGACACCTCTTCTCAGGTCTGTATGTAGTTTGCCTGGTTTTGCCTTTATCTCTATGAAGGATTCCCTGCATGTAACTGTATATTTTCCCTGTATATAAATATAAATGTTGGTGAGCACTTGAATAACAGTTTTAAGCTGCTGGGTAAAGTACAGCAATTATCATATTTGGCCAGACGTAGATTGTAAGATGGTTTGACCTGATCTATTTTTGAGGCAGTGAGTCCTTCCTTAGTGACTTGACTGACTTAGGACAAAAGCAACCTTTATAGCACGCTTCTGAACGATCATCCTGCATCGTAAGTGTGTTGACTTTCCAGCTTATTGCCAAGTAAAGCATAGTCAATGCATATTAGGTTTCAAATTTGAGTCACTCTTACTCATGTATGCAGGCTTAGTGTTGACAGAAGTACAAGTGGAATACCAAGCACCAATCACTGTGTTGTTTTTACTGTCATCGCTAAAATATTTCTTCTTCCAGGTTCTTCAGAAACTATTTGCCTTTGGGTTTGACAGTACTAATCAGGAGCCTTATCAAACAATAGCTGTCATCTTACAGCTAATTTGTTTGTCAGAAGCTTCAAGGCGCACGCTATTCAATATATGATACATGAATAGTGTCCACATATTTCCAAGAACAAGTTTTACATGCTTCTGAAAAGGCAATGCGCAGTATGTGTCTGGTTAACGTGTGGATGCCCAAATCCAGAACAGAGCAATGGTCTGGTTTCTGGTGTGACTGGGGGTCTGACCCCAAAGAGGACCAAAGGATGCTTGGCTTTCAGGGCACAGATACAGCCTTCTCAGGCTGATTTTCTTAAGTAGATTTTTGATGTGTAAAATATAGGTATTTTAAGAACTTATCACACCCAGTCACAGGACTAAATCTGAATTTCTTTATTGGCTATGAAGCAGTGCACGTAGTTCATCTGTCATGTGTTTTGGGTATATATGTGTGGGTTTGTGCAGTGTGTTTCGAAAACAAACAAAACCCACATTAGTTGGGGAGGAGGGGGTTAGAAAGGAAGAAGATTTTTAAATAAACAAGTTAATTGGATATGCCTTTCCAAAGAGGCTGGGTTTTATTTAAATGTCCGGCTTGGCTACTGGTACTTCTGTTTTATTTTTCTGACTGGCTTGCAACAGAAAAGAGATTTAACCAAGTTGTAAAGAATAATATTTTCTCAGAGATCATCAATGTTTAACATATTTAACAAAGGAATAAGCGTAGCTTTACTTGTACATGGTGCTGTTTGTGTTGCTAACAGGACAAAGCAGAAGGTCCTGGAGCTCTCCCTTTAAAGCCAGAATGAACTTACATTAATGTGCACCTGTATTTTCTGCTCTGGTATTATTTTTCCAAAAGTCCTCCTCTGTGACCATGGTTAATTGCCTTGAGTATTAAGAAAATACAGCTGTGCTATAGAAAATGGCTGTTGTTCTGTTGCCTAATACATGTGGTAGCTGCGGATTCTTAAGATAATCTAATTAAATGTAACAATGAGTTAGAGTCAAAAGATACTGTTTTCTTAGTGAGTTGACTTCAAGTATTTGAGTAGCTGAAGTTTGATGCTCATCCTGCTTAAGAGGCAGGGATAAATTAGGCTTATAAAAACTTGTTGAGAAGCTCTTTGTTTAATGAGATAGTTAACAGGATGAAACAGCATAAAAGTAAGGAGTAATACTGCCTGGTGTAGATGGCTGTCCCTCTTATCAAGCTTCCTAAGGAAAGGTGTCACTGGTACACACATGTATTGATCTTGCACTGGTACACACGCATATAGATCTTACACTGTTATTTAAAAATAATCTGTATTGCTGAGCAAGTGCTTCAGTTGTTAAGTCAGTTTCTGTAAAACAACAAACCAAAAGCATCGCTGTTAGACAGCATTTATCGTTGCTCATCGGTTAAAATAGTACTGGAAAACCTGAAGTACGATAATCTCGCAAGTTTGTTCAGTGACAGAGGTGGGCTACGTGTTTAGCACAACCACGTGCTGCCCATTAGCTTTCCTTCCCATTGGAAAGACATGCATTTTATACATTTATTTTTTTAACATTACAGGAGTTTGAAGACGATTATACAGAATTTAAAGCAAAACCCCTGGATCTTGACAGACGTCTTGCCTCAATTCTTTGTGTAGGATTTTGTGACTGTTCAGGTTTAGAATCCACGTCCAAGGTCAGTACCCATACAAATGAAACTGTTCTTCATTTATTATTAGAAAAACAGTTTTGTGCATTGCTTAAATTATACTTTATACCTAGGTAAGCTATTTGTGAATTGAATGCCTTGGAACACAGACTAATGTGTGTTTCAGCTGCAGAATCAAACTGAGTTCTTTGATTCTATTATCATTTTAATGATGTTCTGAATACAGGTTCTTTCCAGAAGTCAACCCATAGCTAAGGCTGGGTCTGAGATGGAATTTAAAGAAACAGAGAGATTCCGTGCTCACTAACATCCTGTATTTGCTCCTGACTGCACAAGGCATGGAGAATCTCATGGATGGCAGATGTGTCCAGGCTCTCCATCCAGTGTAGCATATAGTTAGCCTGGGTGGCTGGAGTGTGTTTCTGCAGTAGTATTTATTATTCTGAAGCAGGAATAATTAAAATGTAAGATAGGGAACAACTGTTTAGAACCAGTTCTTCAAACTATGATTTAGGAGTTGCAGAACCTGAGTAAGTGGTGTCATGTTATTAAGAAAGAGGTAAGTATATAAGATGTTCAAACAGGTGATTGTCCTGAAAGGCACAAGGAGAAATCTTACATTTTAATCACCCTTGATGAGGCCTTGAATGGAGTATTGTGCCCAAGTGTAAGCATTACATTTCAGCAAAGATCGTCTGCTGGTGGTTATTGAGGCTGAAGGAGAAAAGACAGAGAACAGACATAAAATCTTCAAATACATTAGACTTCTGCATACAGGAAGGAAATAGCCTGTTCTCTACATGCAGAACATAATGAACTTAATTTAAAGTGCAGAAGGTTCAAGTCTGATGACCAGGAAAACCACTTTATGCCAAGCATAATGAATCGCTAGAATAGATTGCTAGGAGAGGTGACAGGCTCTTCATTACGCAAAAATCTTTCAGGGAGGGCTAGAAAAAAGTCTCTTGGAAACGGCTTAGGTATAGCAGACCTCCTCTTGGGGCAGGAACACAGGGTAATTACTCTTGAAGTCCCTTGTAGACATACATTTCTGTGACATTGTATATATCACACTCAAACTGTGTCAAAGTGTTGCAAATTAGTTGTGGTAAGTATAAGGCAGTAATAATCAATACCTAGCTACAAATTTTGAGTAAATGAATTTCCCTTAGGTTGTCACTTTTGGTATTGTTAGCAGTTAAATGAGTATCTTGCATTTAATGCTTGTGTTTACCCGTTTTCTTTCCGAACTTTTCTCACTGAATTCAGATAACAGATAGAGTATTAAATCTACTCTTTCAAAAGGCAGAAAACTTGTCTTGTCTTTGGACATAGCAGGGAGAACGGAAGAATACTTATCCTTAGAGAAGTCACCCCTGCTTGCCTCTTCTTTGGTAATTTTTTGCAGCAGGAAGCTTCTTTTCCCCAGAAAACATTAACGTGCAATTAAGAGTCTGAATTTGTGTGAGACACTGGAGGAAGAGGCTGGTGGCTTATGAGAGAGGGTATATCTGGAAAAAGGGGAGAAAACACGCAGGTTAGAAAAATGCAGGGTAGGATTCAGAAAGTAGAGTGCGGGGTGTATGCCTGGAACTGGAAATCCTGGTTCCATGCTTTCTAGGACCTAAGCTAACCTGTCATTCTTTAGCATTCTAGAATTCATCTGTTTAGCACAATTCAAGAGCATATTTGGGAAGATGTGGTCTGTTTATCAGCCCGTGGCCCATACCGACGGTATAGCTTGGTGCGGTTCCAATCCTTGTACTTCAGAAGCATTTTGGATCAGATTTCAAGTTGACAGAAAGAGAACTGTAATGCTTACTTTGCTGTTTGTTTTCTTTTTTTTTTTCTTCTTTATTTTCCTTTTAAGCTTTTAGCCATCTTTGGAAGCTTTGTAAAAAAACCCTGTCATCATGGAGGTATTTAGTCCAAATTACAATATTTTATTGGAAATGTTTGATGAAGAACTGGATAACTGCAGATGTATACGTGATGAACACATTAAAAAGGTACGCTACAATGCAAAAATAAAAGATTATTTTCTTGTTAGTTCATAATGGCTTCATTTCTGTTCTAATAAAGAAGGAAAGGAATGAAATAAATAGCAAAAATATGCCACTTACTTCAGGAAAAATCCTTAAATGGTCTAAAGAATTGAAGGAAAGGACACAAACACTTGGGTCCTACTTCCCATCTCTGCCTCACCCATAAGTGTTCATAGGCACTGATTTAGTGGAAAGTTAATAGCCTTTAAATAAGGCATTGCTAATCGCTGAACGAGTATGAACTGCATAATACGGTCTCTTACTCAAGTAAATTTAAAATCCATGTTGTGCATGTGTACACTTCAAATTTTCTGGTATATTCTGGAAACTTCGTGTTTCTGCACTGAAATGCACTCGGTAGCGCTCTCAGAATTGCTTTTTTAATAACCGTAAGAGATTTGCTTGATTGTTTGGATGAGTCAATAATTAGCAAACCCAGGAATTTTGCTGCTTCAGGACGGCACTAACATATCCCACATAACAGTATTACTGTTCTACGGTGACAAGACTTTGAAAGGTACTTGCAGGGGACCTAGATATCCAAGTTATTTGAAAATTGTGCCTCCTTTCCTGGTCCTTCAGCAAACATGCTTTTAGGTGGCAGCACAAAGGAAGGGAAGCTCCTGTAGGAGCATTAGACATACCTGAATTAAATTATTGAGTAATAACAATTCCACCTGTTGACCACTGACACAGCTAGTAATGTGCAAGGTGGTGGTGGGGGGGCATATCATCCTTTTTTTCCCCAGTTTTAATTGTTCCCAGTGTTCTCACTTCTTGCTTTCTGCATCTTTTCCCCTCTAGTTCAATTTGGTAAAGCTATGGGTAGCTTAAAAATGGCCAGCATATACAGAACTTCATCTGAAAATGAATAGTGTGGGAAACTAAAATTTTTTTACCAGAATTTGTTTGTGAACATGCAATAATTAAAAGAAGAAAACTGATTAGGTGTAGTTTTATCCTTGCAGAGTCGTAGAAAGTCCAGAAGCTGCTTTTATGCCTCAAAAATATGTGGAGATGTTGAAATGCCTGGACCAATATAAAGATCAGACCTACTGGATGGCAAGTTCAGGTGGATTAAATCTGTCAGTTTAATTTAGACCAACCTCTAATTAAACATAATCCCAAAAATGGCCTCCTGAGTGTGAATTTTGATCCTAAGGCATGTATGTATAATTATAACTAAATCTGTATCTTATGTATCTCTTCAACTTCATAAAATAACAGGAATATTTTAGGGGATGAGTAAATCTTAAAATCTTAAATCTTACTTATTTTGTTGTCTTTGTTTTCCGCTTGGGAAATCTAGTTGCCCTGTACCTGCTCGGGGCAGAGTTCTTATTTTAAACAGTAAAGAAAGTTATTACAGAAGTAGGTGGTTTCCCCAGAGACACATGGAGGAAGATAATGATGACAGTTAGCTCTTACCCTGTAAAATGCAGTGGTTCTTTAAGTTACCAAACTTCAAAAAGCCCTTAAATCCCTACCCTTAAATTGCTGAATACTAATTAAAAGATGTCTTCTGTATACTTTCTTATACTCCAGTCATTGAAAAGGTATTCTAATGCCTTTGTATCTGAGATTAAATACGAAGTAAACAAAAAGTCAACAAAAAGTTGAGGCTTTTGAAAGGATAAATGTAAGATAAACCTGGTTCTTTCCTTCTTCTAGGTAGTGGCTTTATTGAGAGAGGTGGAATATCTCTTGATGTTGAACCACCACAGCATTCCAGATTCTGCTTTAGCTATATATGAGGAAAGGAACAATTTTGCAAAGGTTGGTGATGATGGGATGTGTTAGCAAAGCATGTTTCGTTTTTTCTATTTTCTTCCCCCCAGTCCCTTGCAGCTTGTATACCTGCATGTGAGCATGTGCTTGGCTCTAACTATCCTGTTGTTGAAAGGAAATATCGCATCTTTGTCTCACAGAATCCCACCTGCAGCTTACGCTTGAGCTTGCAGTGCTGGCCTCAGCTGAGCGTTAGATACCTGCTGGCACTGCCAGTCTGGATGTTCCAGAAGCTGGATCCAGTTGCCTTCCCAAAGCTTGCTTTCTACCCAGCAGTCTGGTCTGTTTTGAGATGTTCAAGGTTTGCATGGTTTCCCTTTCATAGTCTAGAGACCTCCCTCAAACAGCTGTTCTGCTTGGCAAAGTGCAAAGTATCACGTGTGGGACGTTAGAGGGATTTCATCCTGTGCGTGTCTTTCCCATGACCAGCGTATCAGAAACCTTGAACTTGTCACTGAGCTGTACAACAGACTAATGCAGACTGCTCTGGAGGTGGAATATCCTCTGACTGAAAAAGAGCTGAGAACCATTGATGGCCTGCTAAAAAAAGCAGAAGAAATATGCACGTGGCAGGTGACAACCTGCTGGGACTGCATCAAACAAGTGAAAATGTCAGTGCGTGATTCGGAGCAGAGAGTTCAGCAATCAAAGGACAACGTTAGATCAATCCAGGGAATTATGAACGCTTGGATGGAACATGCCCTCTTTTTCAGGAAAGGTAAAAAAGAAGCTCTATTATACCTGCATGACAAAGGAGAAAGACTTGCTAAAATATACAGAATGCTGCAAGAAGATAGCTACCAGACCCATCATCTTGTTGAGGTGATGGCCAAGTGAGCTATATATTCATGTGGTGATATGGGTGTTAAATATTTGAATATTAATACACAGTCACCTGTATGTTTTTTGTTCAATTATTTGTGTAATTGCACAAACTATGTAAAAGTTCTTTAAGACTGACGTTTGAAGACAAATAGGGAGAAGAGAGAACAATTCTGGCAACGTTTGAAAGGAACCTTAGTGCTTTTAAAAGTTGGTAGATTGAAAATGACTGGCAGGCTACAATCACGATAGTGCTGCTGTCTTGTTTTTGTTACCCTGAGCTATGTTGTTCCTGTGATCCCCACGGGTTAAGTAATTTCTGCAGCTGGAGAAATTGTCCTGGAATACTTTTTTGCACTAGAGATACTGTGAAATAATTCTGATTTGAAATGTGAATATTGCTTCATTATATGTGTAATTAAAAATATACAACAGGTAATTCACCAGTTTACTTATGGATGCTAAATCAAATTATAATATCCTTAAATATGAACTGCTGCGTTACATGACTACAAGTGACAGAGTTGAAGGAATTTTAATAAGACGTGAATGCAGAAGCAGGGTTTTTTTGTCTCTTTGCCCCATTCTTGCTAATTTTTTGAGGGATCTGCCTCTGTGTCTACTGCAACAAATTTGTCTGTTATCAACGTTAATCTTAGTGTTACCATCTGAAGAGTACCTTTTAGTTCAGTTTCAGACCTAATTTTATTTGTATTATTGTCTATACTATAAATATTTATTTTAAAGGATCAAAATAAGGTTTTTTTTGTTTAGTTAACTATAACAAGGGTTGATACTGCAATGCAGGACAAACATGCAGAAGTATTCTTACAAAATGTGGATATTCCATCAAAGTTACTGTGTTGTATAGTAGTTTTCTTCCAACCTGTAGTCTTTTCAATGCGGGGATACCTTCACCCCTGCACCGAGTTTTGCTAGTGTAAATGCGATTCCAAGGAGGTTCAGGAGTCTCCTACACTGACCAAAGTACAGTCCAGGAGCATACTTGATACAAGAAATATTAGTGTTATTTTGTGATATACATCAATTATATAAAATAATACTGAAACAAGGAGGTGTACTGAGTGAAGATATACATTAACACAACCATTTATTAAAGTACTTTTCAGTTGTTTTTTCTTCGTTTGCTTATTTAGGCAAATTAAAAGCTCTTCAAAGCAGATTCCTCCTCAGCCTCTCAGAAGATTTATATAGAGTATACTGATGACATTGTGGTTGATGGTTTATATAACACCATAATGTGTTCTTTAGATTTATTTTTTGAGAACACAGAAGAAAGTTTGAAGCCAGCTCCACTTTTTCAAGCACAAATGATGACAGAGATTCAGTTTAAACCTCCTCTAGAGAAAGAGGCTGGTGATGGCTTTTATGACCTAGTAGATGAACTCCTGGGTGATGTTTTCCGAATGTCTGCCCAGGTGAAAAGGGTAGCAGCACACCTGGGATCAGATCATTACCAGGTACAGCTTCTTCTCTTTGTGTTGGGAAATAATGAATCCAATTAATTGTAAGCTGCAAGAAGTTTAGTTGCAAAGTAATTTAATAGCATCAGTCTTCAAGTCCTGAGCCTCGTCTCTTCTCTCAGTTGTGCAGTTTCTAGAGGCATAGTCCCATTAATTTCTGAAGGCTTACTCGTGCTTTCACCCACTTCTGCATCTGTGAGCAGCAGAATGAAGTCCGTTTTACACAAAGCTAATTTAGATTAGCTGAATATTTCTTTCTCTGTTCCTGTGCTGTGAGCTTCCACCTTGGGTGCCATGGTGAAGTCTGTAAATCTGCACATAGTGGAGACTTAATCTCTTAGACAAGTAAAGGAGTATCCACTAAACTGGTGATCAGAATTATATGTAGTCCATGAAAAGTTCAGCTTTGAATAACTTGCAAAGGATATGTATTCAGTTTGGTTTTATGTGTTCATGTAGTGAAATGTAAACCCAAAATAGGAACAGCTGAGTGAATTGTAATTTTTCTTGTTAATAGATCTCAAGGGAAAAGGGGTGGAATTCCAATCTTTCATCTGCATGTAAATTTAACCGATTGCTATTACTGTCTCACTGAAATAACAAACTTTTCTTTTGATGCCTAGAATGATATGAACGTGTTTGATCTGTCTGAAATCAAGCAGCACGTTATGGAGAGAGTGGCAAATGTTACCAACAAAGCCCTGGAGGACAGGAGATCTCTTGCTATCTATGCGTGTCTCTGGCTGGAGAACAGGTCTGAGTTTATGAAGCAATTCCTTCACCGTGGTCATCGTTTAACATCCACAAAGATGCCTCTTATTGACGCAGTCTCTCAACAGCCTCCCACTATTAAACTGTTTAAAGAGCAGGCTAGTCCTAGTAATTGGCTATTTAATGCAGGGGGAACTTGGAGGAGCATATGCATTTATTTCTCTCTCTTCTGCTCTAGATTGACATCTATGAAAATATGTTCAGATAAGCAACTTTGAAGACTCGAAAATTTTTGAAAGGTGGTTTAAAGTGGATAGAGCTTGCTAAATTTTATTAAAAAACGGAGCTGGATGTTTAAGGAGTATCTCTTGAGATTTGTCATTGGTAGGTAAAATGGAGTGCATGTGTGCACGTTTACATGCACTAAAAGAATAACTGTAAGCTTGAGGTCTTTTTACATGTAATGTTTCAATGAGCTGGGTTTGCAGCTTTTTTATTTTTATTTTCTTAATGTTTTTTTAGTGGGTAGTTATTTGGTTTGTTTTTTTTTGTTTTACGGATACTGTACTTGCATACCCTGTTGGGTTAATTCTTAACAGTAGCACTTGCCATCTCTGGAAGTCAGGCCCAAAATGTCTTAAAATGATAGAATAAAAATATATTATTTTTATTTTACTTTACAAATAGCTATTTTGTAAAACAGCATAAGTGCCACTAGTAGTACCAGTAGGGCTTACTACATGTTTATTTACTATGGTAAGGAAAGTTTGCTCTGTTTGTAATTATACCTTTCTCTTTGGTAGTCTGACCAATTTAAAAGGATTTATAAAAGTGACAGACGCTGGACTTTAAAGAGAGGTGACCAAGGGAGATCATTGTGTGCTGGTAGAAATCATGGGCCCTCTCTTGGCTGTGAAAGAGAGGCAGACAACTGCTGATGAATTCTTTGAACCTTTAAAAGAGGTGGTTGCGCTGTTAGAAAGCTACGGACAGAAGATGCCAGGTGAAGTCTCTGCCTGGCTAAGATACTGTATCAAAAGTAATATTTCATGTTTACGTATGCGTATATGGTCCTAAAATAGCAGTATTTCATCTCAGTGATGTAAAATAATTCCATCTTCCTCTTTCCTCTCCTTCTCAAGTGCCAGCCTTAAAACCAGGTAGCTTTTCTTATGTTCTGTAAAGGACTTGTTTTATGTGAATGATGGAAAATCAGTTAAAAAAGAGATCTGTTACACTTTGTTCTGATGAGGTCTGTAGTTATTTTTTGCTTTTTTTCTTTCCTTTTTTTTTTTTTTTTTAATTGACCAAATCATGTTCACATTCATAAGCTTCTTCCCAGGAGCTGAGCCATGTAGAAACTCTAGTGAGTGTATTTCCTATGTTGATTTTCCTTCCTTAACACAGTCAACAGTAGTTTGGAGCTCTGTTCAAATACGGGTACAAAAGCTGGGATTTGATGCCTGTCAGGTGCTACTGTCTTGCAGACATCCTCAGCCACTTGTTTCTGTATGTGTTCTGCCCCACACATGTTCCACCTATAATTATTTTGCGTAGCAAGTGAAATTTGGAGGATTTATCTGAATAAAACAAAACAGTGGTAAGAATAGGTGGGAAAGCACTACAGCTGCACTGGTTCCTGCTGACACTAAAAGAAGAGCTTATTAAACTATGGCTTTAAAATCAGCACCTGCATATGAGAGACCTTTATTTGGTCTGTCTGGAGAGATGCACTACAATGTAAATTGTACTAAATAGAATTGGGTGGAAGTTCAACTAATGTTTTTCATCAGACAACCTAATTAGTCAAAATGAAAACTCACCAGTGTCAGTGAATTTTCCAGTCAACAGTGGAATTTCTATTTTTGTGTCTGTCTGGTTCAAACCAGATCAAGGGGTTGGCTGGGAAAATAAATGTAGGATTTTTGATGCATACCTTAAACTAGTCTTCTGGTTACTCTGAAGTGACTTGGCTTCAGGCTTCTCTTTCTTGTACTTTCTTTTGACACAGACAAAAAAAAAAACCTGTCAAGGTATTTCTGAATGGTTTAGTGACTGTTTTTTCTAGAGATCTCTGGGAGATTTGTAGAATGAGAAAGCTATTTCCAGTTCGGCTTTATATACTTGAAAATACATTAAGTATTAAGGCAGCAGGAGTGGAGCTCTCTAGTTTACTGTGTGGAAGATTCCCCAGTATTTTTGAAACAAGTTTTACGTGGTCATACATAAAATAACTGAGTTCATTAAGTTCAAGTAGTTTATGATTACCAATGATCCATAAAAGTAATTATTTTACAGTTGACAAACATTCTAGTAAAAGCTGTGACAGAGAGTATAGTTTGTGGTTAAATAAATCTGCCACTATAATTTCTTATCTATAGGCAGGTGTTGGGGCATCCTCACTGTTAATGTACAAATTCTATTGACATACGTCTGCTGTGTGTGATATTTTTCCTCCAAGGCATTTTTTACTCTGTTAAATAGGAATTGGCTGGAAAATGGAATGCTGTTGAGAAGAGACCTGGGTCAGTAAAGCACAAAGTAAGTCCTCTTCAGGCATCTAAGGCTGCAGTTATCAGAAGGAAATGCACTTCGTTTGAGGCGTGTTGAAATCTGCGATCAGTCTTTTTTTTACCTCTGGGGTTTTTTTATGAGAACGTGATCAGTGACAGGTGTCATTACCTGTGTTTTGTCAGGGGAAGCAGGTGGAATTCAGAGAAAGATTTAAAATGGAAGCTCCCTTTCAGTTTGACGCTGAAAATGCATATGCTCGTCTCGATAAGGTAATGGGGAATCTCAGAAAAACGTATTTGCTTGTTATCTTTCAGTACTAAATGTAGTGATATTTTGATGTACGTATTAAAATATTTGTGGTTTGTGGGTTGGGATTTTTTGTTTGTATTTTTTTATTTGTTTGTTTTTAAGAAGCTGTTATAATTCTAGCAGTTAAATATCAAGGGTTAAATTTTAAAAATCACTGCCAAGTGTAGGTTTCCTTTGTTTCGCTTCCAATGTTGCATATGCTCACTGATGAAATAAAAAATTTCGGAATACTCGCACGTGTTCTTTATTCACGTTCTTTAAAAAGGTCAGCATAATGTGCTCTTGAACAGAGTAGTCTATAGTGGAATATTTAGTGGATCTTTTTAAAACATAGTGAAGGGACTTTGCTAGCATTTATACAACTTTAAAGTAAGGAGAAGTGATTTAATAAGTCAAGAGAATTAACTGCAGTTTTTCTTTTTATGGGTCAAACGTAGAGTGTTTGGTATGCCTTTTGGGTGCTTTCACAGACAATGCAAATGTAGCTTTTTAACTTCTTTGTGGTAACAGCTCTCAGCTTTTCTTATATTGAATCGTGTATACAGGTTGTATAGATTTCACTGCCAGGTTTAGGTAAGCTCAATATACCCTATAACTGTACTTTATTGAATACTTTTTTCCTCTTTAAGGCAAATCAAGAGCTTGAGATGGTGGAAAAGGAAATATTACTAATGCAGGAATCTGCAAAACTGTTTGAAGTAGCTATTCCAGACTACAAGCAAAGGAAGCAATGTTGAAAAGAAGTGCAGCTGCCGAAGAGAATTTGGGATATTAGTGTTTATATTAATGCAAGATGATCTTTTTTTGAAAGGTATTATAGAGTTAGAATATATTCTGAGTGTTATGCTCTTAATTTGATCCTAGAAGTGCTTATAGTTTTGATTTTTAAAAAAAATTAAAGTACTGAAGATTTTCATATTCCTTTTGTTTTTGAAATTATAGTTGCTATGTTTTAGGATAGCCAGAGTAAAAATATCTCTGTTCTCAAGTTAACTGATTTCAAGATAATCCCAAAGCGAAACAAGATTTGTAGTTTCCTTTTGAGCTTTTTTAATACCAGTAACTTCCTTGAATAATTAAAATAATTGAGTAAAAATTAAGAAAGCCAGAAAATTCCACTTCAGAACTGAGGATTGTACATTAGAAAGCTGTAGAAGGCTGGAAGCAAGAGTCCAGGAGAGTCAGTGTACAAACCTGTATGGGAAATCAGCCTTGTAAAGTTCTGTTTACCTCGAGAAGTTGTTTTTCATAGGCAAGGTTAAAAATATATGTGCTAGATTTTCTTTCCATTATTGTTTGCCTAGCGTTTGTATTGCCAGGAGGGTGTGGAGGGCAGTTTTCCCCACATCTCCCAGGTGCATCCGTATATTATCAGTGGATATAGGTGTGTGTTTAATCGCGCGAGAACAGTATGTATGTATACCTCTCAGAAACTGAAGTATTGAAACTGTTTAAGTGCTTGGCTTTTGGGTTGAATTTTGAGCGGAGGGATTATTTTGTATGCTTTCTAGGTAGTGGTGGTGCAGGGTTGGAAAAAATAAGGTCCAGGAGCTGTTGCGGTGTGATGGGCTTTCCCCTGCATCCATTTATCTGTTATATAGCAGAAGCTAGTCTGTACCAAATGTTGTTGACACTTTTATTTGTACTTTCTGTTTCAGAGCATCATTGATGATTGGGCTAAAACCCAGTGGAGACAGATTAATGTGGAACAGATGGGATGTGGAGCTCAGAAGGTTTGCCAAGGCAGGTTCCATAGCTGTCTCTTTCTGCAATTTATCTGTCTCAGTGGCACCCCTTCCTCACTCTTCCCACCCACTATGATGTTTCAGTGGATTTGTTACTCAGGTCCAAACTGAATGTACTGGAACATGTTTTGGTTTGGGGGCTTTTCTTAAAAACTTTATTCTTCTGGATGAGTTTCCGGTCCCTGTGGAGGTACGTGGTCAAACCGTGCTGTCACTTCTCTGAATTGAGGCAGTATGTGAAAGAATAAAGAAGGTGGGGTTTTATGACCGAAGAAAGCCATTATTTTTAGAGACGGGTGGAATTTGCAGAGATTTATCTGCACTGCTCTTAGACATAGCTCTAGGGTGTTGGGAGTTGCAGCAAAAATGCTCGTTTTTAAAGGGAGGGCACTTTCTTTGCTTGAAGTATGTGCAGTATTTTGTTGATAGTAGCCCTGCAGAAGACAGTTCCAATGGGACAAGGGAAGTATGAAGCAAAAGTAGCAACAAAGGCCCCCAGACTATATGCAGTCTCCCTTACCCCTCTGAATGGTGGCTTTGAATATATTAAATTTATGGATACTTTCATCTGCAGTGAAATAATTAATAATAAAATTAGAGTTAAATTGTCAGGGCTGTGGTAAAGTAAATGGCTCAGATTGAACTGTAATCATAAAATCACTGTGTAAATGCACTGGTAATACTCTTCCATTACTTAAAGTGCCCTACTGGAAAGTACATTTCCAGAGCCTTTGCTTTATCTATGACATAAACCAATGACCCCAATAAATTCTTTCCTAGACTTGTGCCAACTACAACTCTCCCACACATCCACATGTGAAAGGAAAATAGTTTTCTGACAAACCTCCTAAATGTTTCTTAAAGTTGTCAACAAGGTGGCTGTTAATGGCAAGTAATTATTACAGTTATTTTAATCCTATTCCTTAGGAAATGGGGTCTTTGGATAAAAAAGTTCATTCCTGGGATGTATATAGGGGCTTGGAGTTAAAGATGAAGAATCTGATGTCATTGCTGAGAGCAATATTGGATTTGCCAAATCCTGCAATCAGAGAGAGGGACTGGTACCAGGTCATGAAGGTGACAAAAGTATTCAGCCAAAGAAACCCCAGTGATGGTCTTTCATGCTCTACCCATAGATGCAGCAGTACCGTCAGGCATGTTGTAGAGCCACTGCTGCCAACTATTCAGCGTTTAAGTGGAGCAGAGATTTAGGTTTCAGACAAAGGTATCTTGTGGGCTGAGATGTAAATTTGTGGTCTCTGCTTAGACAAAAGGACTCAAAGCTCTGAAGGCAGACCTGGCTTGCTAAATTAGAGGATTCTTCCATACCTGGCTGTCTCCCTGCTAAGCGTGAAAATAGCACTAAGCTTTAAAGGTTCTCTGTCTTGCCTGGGATAGGAGGATACTTCCCAGTAATAATTTCTATTAAATAGTTATAAGAAAACCAAGCAATATGGCTAGATACATTCCTGGATAGCAAAAGAAAGTGGTTCTTAATAGTGAACAGAGGAAATGATGGGCAGTGGAAAATGGAAGGTAAGGAAAGAAAGGCCACCTGAAGTATCAGCCTACTAGTAATTTTTTTAAGAATTAGTACAAAATGAGACTGTTGACCTGACAGTAGTTAAAAAAAAAAAAAAAAGCGTGGTGTCAGAAGGGGGAGGGATGTATACGTTTTACCCAGCTGTTGATCATATGGCTGGAAAACCGAAGTTCGTATGAACCAAAAAAAAAGTAGTTATTTTGATTTCTCAAAGAGAATCCCAATGGTTTGGTTCCTAGGGTATAACATGGACCAGTTGTTGGTTTTCAAAATTTTAATAAAATGTTTTTATAACCATTTTGAAAAAAAAAAAAGTTCAATTTTCAGTCATTTTTAAAATGAAGAAAATGGAAAGCTGAAAGAAAAACAGGAGAGAGTGAGCGTAATAGAATGTTTCTATTCCAATATACCAAGCATTTTTCACAGACAGTTTTAATAAAAGCACATTTTAAATTATTTTTAATGCAGAAAGCTCCTAGACAGGCCTAGCATAAAACTTTTGTAATTTTTTTTAACAAAAAATAAAAAAAAATTGAGTGTTTTCATTTCGAAACCAAGCCTTGATTAAAATTGTAAAGTGTTTTTTTTTTTTTTTTAATTGATGTCTTACAAAGCTGTAACAAAATATGGTAAACACCCCCACCACTCACCAAGATTTCTGGTGTGCAAATACTGTTTCTGTAGCTTACATCAACTTCAATGGCAGCTGTGCAAATAAACATGCCTTTTAGTGTTAGGATACACAGTATGTCACAGTACAAGACAAAACAACAAAAACCAGTAACAGCATCAAGCAATATTTCATCTAGGTAGATTAAGTTCACAGTTCTGTTGCAAACCTGAAAGTATATCCAGTATCTAGAGTTCATATAGCTTACTCACTGTTTTTTATTTGGATTCCATTTGAACAGTTTGTTATATGCTTATGTCTGATTTTTCTTATTCATTTACTTATTTTGCTCTCTGCTGTCTCTTTGCTTTGTAGGTCAGGCTTTTACTAGCAGGAGATGCTACCTTGACAGACCCTCTGGGACTCCAGCTTCATAAAGTAGAAGATGAAGTCCAAAGTATAGTTGACAATGCTGCGAAAGAGTTGGGTACTGAAAAGGTGAGAGGTGCCCGTTTTTATCCTTCTGTTTTTTCAGAATAGTATGTAACAAGCTATTTGTTTGATTAAGTTTTGTTTCAAGAAATTAATGATAGAAGTGCGTATTTTCATGTGACTTACCTAGGGAGCAAAATTCACAGCCTAGTGAAAGTAACTTCTTGTCTGTGGTGTAGTTTACCATTGCTGTGAATTAAATATAATTTAATTAAAGTTCTCAACTCAAAATATAAAATGTCATATGTATAGACGGATGTTATTACTACTCTTCTTGTTCCCAGATTTTGGCAGAAATCAGCCAAGCATGGGCTGCCATGGAATTTTCTTACAAAGAGCATCACAGGAATGGACCTCCTTTAATAAAGTCAGGTGAAGAGCTGCTCAAAACTTTAGATAACAATCAAGTAAGGATTTAATTAATAGAAATAATATTAGTATATCAATATTGTTCACTCCCTTAATACACTTGGTTAGTTAAAACTTTTTTTCCTGAATCTTTATTGCAGAGTTGTGTTTTCTCCAGACGTTCGTCCTGGGAAATTATATGTATGATATGTAACTATACATACTCTAAAAATATTCCTGTCTCCATGTAGGAGTTTACAAAATTACAGCTTTCTAAGCTTATATTTTCTTAGATTTTTTTTTTAAATAATTTAATAATATGCTGTCCATTTGCAGTGTTTAAAGATGTCTTCTGTTATGATATGCAATAATAACAAGTTACAGGAGAATTTGTTAAACTCTTATTAGCTCTAGTTCCTCTGTTCGATAAATTATTTTAATTAGTGAAGTTTTTCCCTGTTTCTTGTTTTTCTAGGTTCAGCTGCAAATGATTCTGAAAAATAAATATGTGGCATATTTCACTGAAGGAGTGAAAGGTTGGCAAAATAAATTAAACATGGCCTATTCTGTCGTTTCCGTTTGGATGGAAGTTTAATGCACATGGTCTCATCTGGAAAGTGTTTTTGCTGACTCTGAAGATATCAGAAGCCAGCTGCCTGAAGGTGCAAACAGATTTGATTAAATCAGTAGACAATCCAAAGCTAGTAGAGTTAGTGTTTTATGTCCATCTATATCTTGCATTTGAATTATTTAGAGTGGGTAATTAAATAGATATTTTTTAAATAATACCATATTGACTAGTTTGAGTATTTCTTTGATAGGCTTGTTTCCAACCTACTGGATTAACGTTATTACGAGAATCTTGGGCTTACTTGGGAGAGTATCAGAAGTGGATTTTGCATTCTTTATTATTAAAATCTAATTAATTATTTGCCTTGTTTTCCTTTTGTGTGGACTGGCAGTTTCTGGTTGATGCATTGTCACAAAATGGGATTTGTTACAAAATTCTTCAGGTCATGACTTTAATATCTTCTTTTATTTGCACTTTGTTAGCTTTTTAACCTCCTGGAGTCACACAGAGATACAATACTTCTGAGTTGCAGAAATCTTTTCTGCCAAATGCCATATCATTTAGGACAGTGATAGCTGAAATACAAGTTCATGGTCTCTTATTTATTATTGGCGAAAGTTAATTACAGCAATCAACCCAAACATTTGAACTTGCGCAAAATATCAAGTCTTAATTGTTCATTCTGACCAAAAAAAATTCACTGAACCCTTGCTTAGTAAAGAGGATGACTTGTGTGATCAATGTATTTATAATTCAATCCACATATGCCAGGGAAAGTTCTTATTACGTACAGTTCTGAAAAGCTGAGATATGATAATGTTCTATATGCAGGTTCTACATTTAAAATTTCTAATAAATTTCTAATTGTTTTAAGGCTGCAATTTAAACAATGTTGGCAGCAGGTCTAACTGTATGCCAAAAAATATAATCTATATTCACACCTTTGAGTTGAGAACCCTGTTAAGAACAATGAAATTATTCATGATGTTTAACATGCATAAGTTTCTTCATGGTCCATGTTGAAAAAGGAATTGGGCTTGCACACATGAGCAGAATTATTGTACAAGACCACGTTCCATTTCAGTTTCTAGAAAAGAAACATGCAAGGTTTGCCACCTTCTCTGTTCCTTACAGCTGTATTTATTATTATCATCATTTTAAATTAAAAGTGGATTGTATTGTTCTGTTTTACTGTTTGGTCTGATTTCTTCTTTAACTGGGAGGGAATTCGTGGTGTTAGGGTGATTAAATGCATGTGTCATTAAAATCTGTCTTCTTTTCAGACTTTCCCTTTGTGCAAAAGCTCTGGCTGAATATTTAGGAGCCAAGTGCATTGCTTTTCCTCACTTCTGTTTTGTTTCTTCAGCAGACTTGCTAGACATCCTTTCAAGTGGAACAGCCAAAACAGGTGAACCTCTTTGCGTGCTATTGTACTTCATTTTGTCTACAGAAAAGCAAGTTTTCCAGCTAACCATGGGAGGAGATATTATTGTAGAACTGCACCTTTGTTTCTGAGTGTTAATTTACTTTACAAAGAGGAACACTTTGTGTAAGGAAGGTAGTAAACATTTTTCCCCCAGCTAGGACAAGTAGAAGGTGTTCAGCAAGGAGAGATGAAACCATCATTCTGAGAAGTGTTACAAATCCTCTGCTGTCTCTTGCTGGTAAGTTAGCCATGTGCAATTTGCATTTATTAGGATTTTTTGGATTGTAGGTTTGCAGGAGTTAGAAAGGGAAAAGGTCAATGAGATCATCAAACGTATTCTCCTTCTGGCACAGACTGATCAAATTTCAGGCAGGCTATGCCTAGTGATGATAAGTAAGACTGAAAGATCTATGGTCTCTGTTAGGCTGTTACTGACTGAGCTGCTGACCATTGTACGAGGAATGTTTTTGTAGCTATCCTTCTGTTTTCCTCCCTTGAAGAATAATCTGCTAGGTTTTGTGACACTTTGAGACCAATTTGTATAAAAACACAGGCACTTTGATGTATTTCAGAAGCTTTATACTATGTTATCTACATGCCAGATGATACTCCTGGCCTCAGTGACTATCCAGCCACGGCCATTAATTCTCTGAGTGCTCGACTTATTGGTGTATCTCAGGCGAAGCCTTTTTAGATGTGATGTGACATGTAACAGAACAACTGATACTTTCCAAGAGGATGAAGGGCTTTTGAGGCTTGAGCACTGAGCCTTTTCATACGTGATGACAGAGTCTCGTAGCTTCTTCACATAACTAAATCTCAGTGACTTGTTTCATTCACGCGTTGCTCTGTGCCACATGTAAGAAGAGCAAACGAACAAATCTTCTGTTCTAGTTGTCAGGCATAGAGCATGCTATAGACAGCGATCTTCAAAGCCCGTGGTCTTTGGAGAGGTGTGTAGTTACACAAGGCATTTAGACCTGAATCGACAATTTGTGAAATAAACATTAGCCATAATTAATAACAATTTCAAAACTTCTTAGTTTTGCATTGAGCCATCTTTGTCCTTCAGACTCTAGTGACAACAGTGTAATTAACTCTAGTCACTACTTTATCTGGGATTGTTTTCCCACAGCTTTTCCCATAAAAACCTCCTGTGTAGTGATCATGCAACAGTCAGTTAACATCGCTGTGTTGGTCTGCGCCACCAGGGAAATCAGAAGTACTCTTATTATTTGTTCAGTTGGCATAAGTGTTCTAATACTGTGGAAAAAAAATGGGTTTTAATTTTTTCATTGTCTTTAAAACTTAAGAATGAAACGTGATTAATGACCTGGTGATTCAGTGCATCTTAGCTGCTAAGATCAATTGGAGACTATGTGCTGAAAGCATTAGAATAAGAAACACAATAGTAGGATTAGTGCAAGGACTTCATGTTACCCAGTTAGTTGCTAAAAACTGTGGTGAATTTTGCTGAACCACAAAATCTTATTGTGTGTAACAAATGGTAGTCATCCACTTTAATAGAAATATGCCTTAAAGTAGCGTGATTGACATAAATCAAAGGTAAATGCTTTTTGTGTCTGGTATTTTTGGGTGCAGGTGGCCCATCGCATCTCATCAAACATTTTGACATCATTGCTGGTGTTAATTTTCAAGACAATATAGGGGAACTTGTGAATACTGCCCTTGGGATGTACAGCAGAGGAGAGGAGTGTGTTGCCTTCTACGAAGGCTGTGGAGGCAGTGGTCAGGTATGCTGAGTTACGTGAAATTGCCTTTACAGATTTTGTCCTCTTTGGGGTGTAGATTAAATAGACACTTTCAATGGCATGAAATGCTGCTTTAAAAAAATGTAAGTTTAGAAAAAATAATAATAAAAAAACCTTTGCAACCATTCTTTCAAAACATTTTGTGGCCCCAAATGGTGTAATAAACTAATAATTTAATAAATTGTCTAGCTGCCCCTTGTATGTAGGTTTGTTTTTTTAATAAGTGTAGGGAGTTAAGTGTTTAAGAGCAGTGAAAAAGGAAAAAAAAAAAAAGTACTAAAACCCACAGAAGTGATGAAGCCTATGGTTGAATGTTGAATTTCTCATACTTTGTCTCTTCTTCTGCCCTTCTATTTCATCTTCCATTATACTTTCAGATCCCTTCCTCTTTTATCCTTTAGCACACGCCTCTCCAAACCTCCAGCTCTCTCCCATGTCCCCTATCAGCCGAACAGGGTTTTAGCTGGTTTTGAACCTCATATTTGCTAATTGGCCAGCCAGTGTGTGTGCTAACTGGGTAGTGGTAGGTCAGAAAGAACACATCAGCAGCTTCTGAGACAATAACTTATTGTTCTCAGAACAGTGCTGAATGGATAAGCATTCACATCGCATAAAATCAACGTTGCATGTGGTTCTAATGATTGATTGTCTCAGCAGGGAGGCCCCAGACTGAATGGGCAAATATATGCAGCTTGCCTCTTAGAGCTAGTTTCTCCAAGATACAGCTACATTTGAGTGCATAGAGACATAGGAAAGACCGTGTTGTCTGTGTTTTCTGTTCTGCGGCCACAGGGTAAAACTTCAGACTTTCATATTTGAAGTTTGAAGACAGTATGTCTGTTTAAGTCAAATGGATATGTAAACCAAAACAATGTCTGGTATCTCAGTAGTTGGGAAGGGCTCCTCTGAACTAAATCCTACTGAAGAGGCAGTAGGAGAGAGAAAATGGAAGGAAAAAAAAAAAACACTCTCAGTTCAAGTTTGTAAATCTTTGTAAAGATTAATGAGATGAGCTTCCTAGATCGGTACCGTTTATGTTACATGCATAAATTTATGCGTGTTTGGGTTTTTTTTCTCCAAAAGGTAGAGCCTTGGTTGCAACACCCTGAGGAAACTGTATGCCAAACAGTGTGCCTCCGCATCATGGAGGCGGTCCTGACCTATGAAGAGAAGCGGAGAGAACAGTGGGGTTTTGACTACCCAGCCCAGGTTGCACTTAATAGTTCACAAATCTGGTGGGTGTCAGCTGTTGCAATGGCATTCAGTAGGCTGGAAGAGGGCTTGGCATCAGCCCTGGAGGATTGCCACAAGAAGCAGGTATGGATATCTTCTTTTTGTTTAATTCAGTGAAAATAAGTACAGAGTGAGAATGGTCTCATAAAAAGAGATGAGTGGCATATCTAGTAATTTCAGTCCTGTAGTAAATTAACTGCTATTAGGACCTACTGAAAACAGTAATATGCCTTTTGCTTCCATTTCTGTTTTCTCATGGGCGTTGTTATCACATCTTAATCAGTGGGGTTTCTATAGGGTTATTCTGAACTGAGATGAAGGGTAAAAGCAGAGACACTGCCAAACATCAACCCTGATGGTGTGACAAGAACAGAGTATGCCACCAGTAGATATACAAATACTAAGGGCATGTATTTCTGTAAGGAAGCCGAAACTGTTGGTTTTGTTTGTGTCAGACCAAACAGTTTACTTCTAGTACTATTCATTTTAGTCCCACTTCAGAAGGGTACCTTCTGTAGTTTGATTTTTGCTTCACCCTTGTTTACCTCCAGCTTCTTTTGAATGTTTTTGTTCTGGCGTGAGTATTGTTGCTCTTTGTGAAAACTTCAAGTAGTTTTGGTTTTCTTTTCCAACCTAGAAAATCTGCTGAAGGGAAATATGAAATAGGAAAGAGACTTTTAAGGGGGAGGAAATCTGATAGAGGTGGATAAAAATTAATCTTTGTTTGCCGTTTCTCGTAATACAAGACCTTTAATAGGCACTACCTGAAGCTATTAAGTTGCAGACTTTAAACAAAAGAAATACTTTCACACAGTGACCAGTTTAAAATATGGAACTTTTGGCTACAGAATGACAGAAGTATAAAAAAAGGTCAAATGAAGGGTTAGCTGAATATCAGTCCAGTTCATGACTATTAAATATAGTGATAAAATAGGCGTTGGGGTTTTGAGGGTTTGGTTTTGTTGGGTGGTTGGGTTTGGGTTTTTTTGCTTATTAAATTCTGGCTGATGTGTCTGTGGCAAATTGTGCCATATCCAGGATATCCATCTCCTGGACTCGTTTTTTATGTGCCTTTTGTTGGTTTTGTTTTTTGGATTTTTAATTTTTTTAAAAAAATCTCTGCTAGCTTCTGTGAAAGGCAGAGAATGATGAACCTGATGAACCTCCGTGTGACCCAGGCAGGCTATGTTTCTGTGGTCACTTTGCAAGTAGAGCAGAGCACTCTCTTATGCTGTTGCTGCTTCCTGATGGCGTGACCTGTGGAGGGGACTTTGGACTGGTTCTGCTGGAAAAGGGTGGACTAGGAAAGATCATCTGGACCTCTCTGCAGATAGCAGCTCACTGCCATAAAGAAGTGGAGTTTTGGGTGTGTTTAAAGGAAGATGCCAGAAATATTTCAGTATGCCTGACAATTTCATTCAAAATGTTGCTGTCGATGATACGATACAGAAAAAGAAGCAGCCTGGTGAAATTACCTGCTGGCTTCATTTTTGTTGTAATCATTTTCAAAATCTATTAGGGCATAGATAGTGATTGTCAAATAACTTGTTTGCATGGAGTATTACATTCTAGGGCTTTAACTCTGTCTCAGTAAAAACAGCACCAGTAAGTGTTTTTGTATATCATACAATACAGAAAGTGTAGTGTTTGAGTTCTTACTAATTCACTGCCCATTTTTAAGCTGGAGTTTTAAAACATGTACAAGCATAGTTCTATCTCACACTAGCTACCAATAAACTATATCTTTCTATTAAAGTTAGTTATATTTGCCTCCTTAAAATTACATGTAGTAGCTGTATACATTTTTCTTTCCTAATATGAAACCTGAAAAATTTTATAGGGTCTTTCTACTATGTAACTCTGTATAATAAATTCGTATCATATTTTGTAATCTTCCCTTCATTACTTTGCCTGTTTTTAAAATGTAATCTTTCCTAGGGTGTTTTTTCAAACTGTTTGGCAATAAACATTCTCAAGCAATTAGTTCCACAAGTTTTGTGGAGTCTGTTGCATATCTCTATGGAGATGGTAACCACAAAATTTACAATTCAACTTCATATAAATCTTTTCCTCCTTCCATTCTTCCTACCCTGCCTTGGCTGTTTTCAGTGTTTGTGGATTGTCATTGTCTTGGAGGAGATTGAAATGTCCATTTAAACCAGGATTTGTTCTGGCACCTGAGGTTTAATATCAGTAAATCTGTACATACAAGCTAGTTTTTGTGGTGATTTAATTCATGATGTAGGCAGAACTAATTTCGAGTAGCAAAAACAGTAGATGGTACTGGGTTCCATCTGGTCTTAGACGGTTACCTAAATCTTTTCAGGTCACTCAGCTAGATGCTCTTATTACTGTGCTGCTTGGAGAACTTTCCTTGGGTGATCGAGGGAAAATCATGACCATTTGCGCCGTAGACATTCACACTAGAGATGTAGTAACAAGCCTTGAGGCTCAGAAGGTATGTGTTTGGATCAACTATACTTTATGTTCACAGTTTTAGTGGATTTGAAAAGAATTAATAGTACCTAAGCCAAGTTTGAATCTGGATTTGCATGTGGGCACGAGGGAGGAGAAGGTGTAGTAGTTATGAAGACAGCCTGATTCAGAGCTGTGTGTCATGCCTGTGTTTTTGTCAGCTATTGCCTTGTGAATTTAAAATATTCCTGAACAAAAGTCAGGTGCCAACTTTTACCCTGCTTCTGGGAACCGTTCAATCTTGTAGTAGGTTTTCTGTGAGCAGCAAGATATTTCCTTTAAATTTCTGATCACAAAACTAAGTGCAGACAATCCTTGGTCAACCTGAGTGTTTTTTCCAAATGTCTTCAGTTATTCTGCTTTTAATTATTCCATCTTCAGTTGTTCACGGTATGGTTTGCTCTCCTTTTAGAGGCACACATGTACATCTCTAGAGCAAGGCACTCCTCTCCTGTGGTGACTCTTTATAAGTGCATACAATTACAGTTTTGAGTGTTTATTTAAACCAAAGTGCTCTCTCTATGCGTAACTTTGTTCAGGTAAAACTAAGCTGGCTGGCACATGTTGCTGGTTCCAATGCATGAAACTTTTTGCTGGATGGGGAGTGAAATGGGAAAGAATTCTCATTTTCCTTCTGACCTCTGGAGCCTCAGAAATAAAATGGGTTTCTAAGATGGCAATAAAACAAGAAGAAACAAGGCTTGAGGAGTGAAATGAAACTCATCCTGGTCAAAGCAATGTCTGCTCCCAGGCAAAGACTGCATTGTTTGTAAGGAGAGGTCTTGGCTTAATAAGTGGCAATGTGTTCTGCTGTAATAGCTCTATTAAAAAGATCTTACATTACACTTGCATCTGTATAAAAGCACAAATGCCTCGAGGTGCGCCTAATCCTTTATAATTGGTTGTAGTAGTTATTACTCATAAGTGGCTAGGAAGGAGGTGATGACAGCTGTAGCTTTGTGATGGGTCGCATTTCTTTCATCTGAATAGCTCCTACCTGGCAGAATGGCTCTGCAATGGCTTTTTAGGTCACCAGTTCCTGAGCTTTACTTGGCTGTCACAGCCACCCCACAGATGGGATGACACCCAGGAACACTGTTTTGCCAACACTTGTGAGGCTCAGTTTCAGTACTTTTATGAGTACTTGGGAAATACCACTTGGCTTGTTATTACATCTTTGACTGACAGGTGATGACTGTTACTAATAACAGTGTCTGCTTTATCTGTTTCAGTGAATAAAAAGTTAAATGTGTCTTAGAAGTTCAGTGTTCTTTCATGCCTTATATGAATTTTATAACTTTATTAAGACAATATCTTTGAGCGCGTGTGTAGGTAGGTGTGTATACTGAAGTCATAGTATGATCTTAATGTCCATTACTTTTAAAATAACTGAAATATTTCTTGCTTAACTTAATGTGTACATTCAGTGTCTAGTCTGAAGGAGAATATGAGCAGATCTATACCACGGTTTATCAGGAGTTTTCAGCAAAAGGATATTTTTCTTTTCGCGTGTGAAAGTCCAAACCAGTACTTTTTTCACACCACATACAATGAAGTGTTTTTCTGGAAATGTTTTTGCTCCAGAATGGAATTTCTTGTCAAAACCGGTGATCCAGAATGATGCACCCAGCAATCCTGTCTGGCTTAATGCATATGTCGCTCAGCTTAGGGGGACAATTCTGGAGCACAAGTCTTTGAAACAGGGAAAGCGGCAACTACAGCCTCCTGTTTCTTGTCCTGTGTGACCATTGATAGGATATTCCCGCTTACTAAAAAATGTTGACATGATTGGTTTTCATATCTAAAATAAGCATTTTCCAACTAGTGCCACATCATGATTTTACATGAACATGAAACATTAAATTATAATGAGAAAGTGGACTCAGAATAAATTTCCCATGAAACGTAAGGTTTGAAAAAAACCTGAACAAACTCCTTACATTGTAGATGTTCCTTGCAATGCTAACAATCACTTTTTTGTGTTCACGTGTTACATTACTCACACTCATTCTCTCCACCTAACAATGAACAGTGCTCCTGCAGGACCAGCCGGCACAGAAAACAGAACCCAGCAAAGATCTAGGCTGTGCTCTTGATATGATGGTGTAGATCTTCAGCTGTTCTGAGCAGATAGATTACAAGGTGAGATGTTCTGCTAAGCAGTATGGAAATTGTTGTTTAGTTTCTTTTTCTTATGAATACACTCGATAGCGTTGCTTTCAAGAAAAATATCTTAAATCTTTCACTTTTGATTTTAGTCTATAGGGAATATCTGTAAAGGTTTGGCCCAGACAGGAGCTTGGGGATGCTTGGATGAATTCAATCACATCTCGGTAGATGTGGTGGCAGTATACATTAAAACTATCCATGATGCAATTAAGAACAAGAAAAAGAAGTGAGTATTTTAGCAGTGCTTCTTTACTGTCCTTTTCAGTCTATAAATACTGAACCAGTAAAATCTTCCAGAGTTCCTCTGAAGTCCTTTGTAAATGCAGTGAGGGAGTAGACGGTAACATTAAATCACCTGTGTAACATACTACCTTAAAATAACTTTCTCTTCAAAATGTAGCAATAAATGTGAGTGAATTCCTGGCCCTACAGGAATCCAATTAAAGCTCTGCTGTTGAAACTCTGGTCCTGTTCAAGTCACAACATGTGAAATCATTGCATCATACAGGTGAGAAGTTTGGTGGGGTTCAACCTTGCAAGAAGTCTCAGGGATTCCAGTATTTCCCAGTGTTTTTGAGACAGGCCTTGCATTTCCACTGTACCATGTTCTCCTTCCTTTACTCGATGCTGCCTCCTGGCCTTTTCAAACCCACCACATCCCTACCAGTCTTATTTATTCTACATGCTTTAAAAATTAATTCCTCCTGTAGACATGCTTCAGCCATATGCACTCTTTGTTGCTGTAACAGTCCAGTCTTTTCATTCAAAATTCAGTGCCGGCCAGAGGAGCCACAGATTAGTAAAAGCTGGTGCCTACCAGGGAAATGCCTGTTTGCTCAGCTCTCACAAACTTTCCTAGGCATTTGCTTTTGGCCATTGTGTGAGACTGGATCCAGGCCCAGAGGCGCCTTTGTGTCCTGACCCACCATGGCTGGTTTTGTATGATGCAATTGTTTACATCTAATCCAACTGTAAAATTTTCATGTTATCTTTCTTATAACAGATTTTTATTCCTTGGTGAAAACATTACATTGAAGTCATCAGTTGGAATATTTATTACCATGAATCCAGGATAGACAGGTCAGACAGAACTGCCTGACAACCTCAAAGCTCTGTTCTGGCATGTACGCTATAGTGTATTTTTCTGTTATACAAGTATACCAAGTCTACATTTAGAGTACTTAGGTTGTCTAATGTTACTAGCCTTGATTTGCAAAGAAATGCAATTTGTGTTTGCTTCAGAATTTCTGTGGGGAAAAAAAAAAAAACAGTATTCAAGTAGTGTGTGCCTGTACACCACAATGACAAGGGAAATGAAATGTACATCTTGCCTTTTTTTTTTTTTTTATTAAATCTACATATAATTTTAAAGGTACCTGTGAACACATGGAATTTACCTAAATGCGTGCAACAATATTCACTACTTTGTGGTAAATAGGAATCCTCATAGCTGGCTTAGCCTAGTAAAAATACCGTCTGTGTAAGTGTCTAGCTATCACATTCTTCCATTGGTGTAGACATGCATGTGTTCCTACATGTTTCATAACTACCTGTTGCAAATGAAGCCATATACTGTTATCTAGGAAGATATTGGATGTGTGACTAAGGAGCAGTGAAAAGTATAACGCACAGCAAAAAAAATGCATATGCTTTTGGGCACTGTAGGACAGCCTGTTATCTTTTTCTTAAAGTATGTATTTATGCTTTGTATCTTAACACGAATGTTTCAAAGAAGAAAGTTTTGAATTTGAAAGATCTGAATGCATTTTGCATGTTGTGCTCAGTGAGTCTGTATGAAAGAGGTGTTTCTGAAAGTGAGTTAATTCCACAAGTGGTTGCTCTGGCATGATGGGCAGTAAAATGATACCAATTTATTCCAACAAAGCTTTGACATGTTTTGAACAGTGTGGTTATGGTCTTTGACTTACATGGTGCAGAGCTTGCTTAAAAAAGAGTTGTCACTTGAAATCCTTGCTCTTGCATTAACACTTTTCACTGATTTAATCAAGACTTGAGAAAAAAATGATTCTGCGATTTCATTTCTCAACATATTGAAGTTTAGTGGGGCAAGTTGCAAGGCACTGCCAGGCTGTCTAGGGAGGTACAAGTATAGCCGTGCTCTCTGGGATCTGCTTCTCTGATCAGTAAATCCCTTTGATTTTTAAAAGGTAGAAACTTAGGGCAGAACCAGGCATCACTTGCTTCTGTGAGCAAGTAGAAACATAGGTACTACTTTCTTCTGTAATAAAAGGTACATCAAAATTTTTGGTGTATTTTATTATTTCTGCTTTAGCCATGGAATTCCTGACACCATAACCCTTCGTGCTTTCACTGCCGAAAGACGCAAAGTCTGCTAAAGTTAGAAAGCTGTTTGCTCAGGCACCTCTCATCCTCTTGCCAACCAAACATCCTGCTTCAGATGGCAGGACGGGGCAGCAGCGGCAATTAGCTGTCTTGTTCTTTGAGCCTAAATTGCAATCATTTGTCACAAACGGTAAGTAAACATCTGTTTACAAGGAGGAGGTTAGGATTTGAATTCATAAGGCTCTGTGAATATATATATGTTTTCAAAAATATTTCATAGCTTACTTGTTGCTTTACCAAGCCCCCTCATTAATTACCACCTAAGATCTCTTCAAGGCAAAGCAGGGCTGGTGCGCACGAAGGGAACGATGTTGGGCAGCCCCTCAGTTCAGGACGTCACACAAGGGAGGAGAGGATGACAGGGACCCCGTCCGCCCGTGCCTGTGCAGTGCGGCTGCCATCCTTCCTGCATTCGGACAGATTTGGCCACCTTGGTGGCCACGTCTTCTGCAGTCAGGTAGGTGTTGTATTTGACAAGAGAGCAGGAGGGATCACTCCCTGTTCCTACCAAGTGTTTCATCTCTCAGTGGACTACCAGAGGATGGAACAGGCATACGATTGTTTTTGTTGTTGTGGGTTGTTTTTTTTTCCATTTGGGAAGAAAAGAGTAAGGGGTAGGAAATAATATTAATTAATAACATTTCTACTGAAATATAAAGTCAAATTATGGCTTTCTTTGGTGTGCTTTTTATAATAGCTTGCTTTACTTTTGATTATTTTTTTTTTAATTTTCAAACTGTACTTGCTACATAGAGCTGAATTCTTACCTTTACTTGGTTGTCGCATAAAATAAAAAGCCTTTGGAATTAAAGTATGAACCGCTGCATTTGGGACTCAGAAATATAGCGCTGTGGCTGATGTCTGTAACAGCTCTTATCCATCGTACAACACACAGGAAAGGCGGGAGGTAACTAGTGAAGCACTAACTCCTCATATTTGCCACCTCATAAAAATCTCACAAGGCAGAGAAGATACACTAAATCCTACTAGCTTGATATTTCTTGTGCAAGCAGTTATTGTCTTTGCAAGAAGGGTATTGGTTATGGTAGGTAGAAGAGCGTATAATTTTTTATAATTGACTGCAATGCATATAGCTGCCCTTCTTTGGGCTTATGAAGAAATCCTTCTTAGGGAATAGTTTCCTTAAAAATTGTTTAAAAGAGGGATGCTTTCTTTTTCTAGACTATATGTTATTGATTTCTGTCAGAAATATACTGGTGGACTAAACCACTGGTCTTAATGTTGTCATATTTAAATATGAATGGGGAACAAAAGAAAACCTTTTATTTGTCAGTAGTAAGAAAAGTGCTCTGAGGGACAAATTTGCTGGATTGTAGTTGACCTGAACACAAAATTCAAGATGTCTTCTCTGCTAGTATGTAACTTAAGTAGTGATTTTTGATGAGGAAATTGTTTAGCTTTTGCATTATTGCTTTGTGTAACATTTTTAATTGGAGATTTTTCTCATTTATATCATTAAAGTGGCAGCGGTTTTATTCTAAAAGTTTGAACTAAAAGTTATATTTAAAAAAGAAACAAACAGTGAAACCTCTAAAGGAAATCATAACTTCATATGAAAATATTAAAGCCCGCCAAAAATCGAAATCCCTTAAAAAATGGGGGCATTTTTAGCGATGACAGGGTGTTGCACTTGACTTCAGGACCCTGTAGAGCTGCTGGCAGTGTCCTCCAGTCGTCGGTGGCCAGTGACTCCGCTGCAGACTGTGCCTGCTCTGAGTTTCGGTAGTACCTGTCTTGCAAGCCCCTTTCTCAGCTGCCTCCTTTGTGTACAGCAGTGTTGCTGAATACTAACAATCAACAGTGCCTAATTAGCTCCTTTTACTTTGAAGTAAGGTCCTTGTTAGCTTTGACTGACACTCTTAATTGTGACTCTCTTGAGCTCTGTTTCTAAAAAATGTTTGCACACATCAGTCATTTGATTTAAGTGACTTATTCTTACCATGTTTAAATACTAATCTGTGTATTTGGATTACGGGGTTTGTTTTCTTCCTCAGATTCCGTGCCATGGTTGTCCCTGACATTGAACTGATCTCTGAAATTATCTTGGTTGCTGAAGGGTTTATTGATGCACGCTTGTTAGCCAGGAGGTTTATTACCTTGCGTACTCTCTGCAGCGAACGGCTTTCTAAGCAGGTGAAGGTCTCTTTGGGCTTCTGGGTTTGATATCTGTTAATTAATATGTACTTGCTGGGAAACAGTGCAGCTGGACATTGTAGAATAATAGGGTTTTTTTAATGTATATAGTCTTATCTTTTATTTTGAAGACACTTTAAATCACATGTCCATCCACATTAAATGGTCAGATATGGATTTAGAAGAAAGTTCCCTTTCCTCTGATCTTGGGACATTCATAATGCGTTAATTTTGCATTCAATAATACTATATCACTGCTTCATACCTGGGACGGCTGGACTACGTCATGTTGTCATGTAGTATCTATATTAGAAATATAACTATCTGCTGGAGATGAGAAAAACCTTAAAGGAGAGTGGGAATTATTATGAGTAACAAATAATATATTCTATTTGGATGAATGTTTATTTAAGCTTTCCCCAATAAATACAGTGGAGTATTGTTTGAAAAATGCAAATAAAGCATTGCTAAAAAAATAGTTGTTATACTAGGAAGAATTCGTATTCAGAATAGTTAACTTAAAAACCTACAGCTGATAAGAATTGGAAGGCTTATGATTTTCTTCCCTGTATGCAGGCTGTTTACTCATTTCCAACTGTATAATTTTTCACAAGATATTCTTAATATTCAGTTTTATTAGTGGAATATGAACTCGGAGAACCCTTCAGCCTTAAGCTATAAACTCTAGCTACCAGGGCCATTATGAAAGCAAAAGGAACTTTATTTTCATGCCTGCATAGTTTTGAAATTATCTCTAAATATCCTGAAGTTTTCCTGACGCAGTCTTGCAATGTTTCTAGAGATAATGAATTTGAACGTTGTATATCCTAAGAGCAATATTGTCTGCTTTACTAGACCAGAGATTCCTCAACTCTAATGATTACTTTCTGATGGAGTCATTTTCTGAATTCATAAAAATCACTGGTACAATTGTTTGCCATTTTAATATAAATAATAGTAATATTAATGCTTGAAGCAAAAACTAGAATATCCTTGTTCATTAATTTTGTCTTCTTTTACTTTTAATGGAAATGAGAGAAATCACATCCTTCTGACTAAAATTCTGGGCTGCTGCAGAAAATATACAGCAGATTGGAGGGCTCTGAAAATGTTTGTCCAGTGTTGGGGCTTTTAGGGCTCTTGGTATACCTTTGGGGCACTAGGATCCTAGCCTATGAAAACTACTTCAGAACAGGGTTTTCGGGGATTTCAGTGCATATGCTGTGAAGGAAGGGACTTCTGGTCCTGTCATGCCGTGGTAAACAGCCTGGATGTCTTAAAGTTCTTGTACACTGGACAATCCATACAGCAGGCTGCTGTAAAGATGCATAGCTTGCTCTTTAACAACCCATCAGACAGCAAACCATCAAAAAATTTGGAAGGGAACCCCCCAATCTTACCTAAATCTAAGCAAAAGCTCATTAACCCCAGTGCGTTCCTAAAATTTTCTATTTTCCTAACCATCTCCATGTTTAACTGCTATACCTAGGTGTAACATTTATAAAATGTGGAGACTCATTTTCCTTGTGGATGCTCACCATCTTTAGTACCTCAGAAAAAAAATGGCAGTTTTTCTTACTGATTACGGTGTTCCGAAATTGAAAATTGCTTTTTATTTTTTCTTCTTTGTGATATATTTTGTGCATTTGATTCACAGTTACGGAGTGCCACTATCACGGAAAGTGACAGTGACATCTTTTAAAAATTGTATTGGTTTTGTCTCACACTTTTTTTCTTTATTATTTGTTTAGGTAATAATACCAACTAGGCTGTTTTTATATTGATGCCATAGGTGTGGTTGCAGCTAATGTTCTGAAACACTACCTGACCGGTAGCCAGTCTGGGTGCTGACAGCAGGGTAGTTGCAACCCCAGATGGAGTTTTGAAATTAAGGGAGGGGTAGTGTGTGCACAGTAAGGAACCTGTAGACCACCATGAGCGACGTGATGCATGCCAACATAAGGAGATGGTGGCTGTGTAACTCTTGGCTGCAGCAGCATGGGGGTCAGGGAGGATCTGATTATCCTCATGCTGACCCAGCTGGTCTTATAGTAGTTGGTCCCACTGCTGGTTATACCAGAATTAGCCATCTGGGATCTCTACATGAGCTGCAAGAAAACCATTAAAGTGTAGGTGTAGCCTTAAATTTAGAAAGCTGTAACTTCATGGTAGACCCTTTCAGCCATTTTGAAATTGGCTGTTGAGGTGCTCCCTTCAACCATACAAGCTGCTCATGGCTTGGACAGGCATGCACTTCGGTGGATAAAAAACTGGCTGGTCAGGCCTGAAGAGTTGTGAATGGAGTTAAATCCAGTTGGCAGCCAGTCACAAGTGGTGTTCCCCAGGGCTCAGTATTGGAGTCAGTTCTGTTTAATATCTTTATCAGTGACCTGGATGAGGGGATCAAGTGCACCCTCAGTGAGTTTGCAGATGACACCAAGTTGGGCGGGACTGTTGATCTCCTTGATGGCTCTACAGAGGGATCTGGACAGGCTGGATCAATGGGCCAGTGGTATGAGGTTCAACAAGGCAAAGTGCCGGGCCCTGCACTTGGGTCACAACAACCCCATGCAGTGCTACAGGCTTGGGGAAGAGTGGCTGGAAAGCTGCCCGGCAGAAAAGGACCTGGGGGTGTTGATCAACAGCCAGCTGAATATGAGCCAGCAGTGTGCCCACATCACCAAGGCAGCCAACAGCATCCTGGCCTGTATCAGGAATAGTGTGGCCAGCAGGACTCGGGAAGTGATTGTCCCCCTGTACTTGGTACTGGTGAGGCTGCGTCTCGAATACTGTGTTCAGTTTTTGGCCCCTCACTACAGGAAGGACATTGAGGTGCTGGAGCATGTCCAGAGAAGGGCAACGAAGTAGGTGAAGAATCTGGAGCACAAGTCTTTTAAGGAACGGCTGAGGGAACTGGGGATGTTTAGCCTGGAGAAAAGGAGACTGAGGAGAGACCTTATCACTCTCTACAGCTACCTGAAAGGAGGTTGTAGTGAGGTGGGGTCAATCTCTTCTCCCAAGTAACAAGTGATAGGACAAGAGGAAATGGCCTCAAGTTGCGCCAGGAGAGGTTTAGGATGGATATTAGGAAAGGTTTCTTCACCGAAAGGATTATCAAGCATTAGAACAGGCTGCCCAGGGAAGTGGTGGAGTCGCCATCCCTGGAGGTATTTAAGATGTGTAGATGTGGCATTTAGGAACATGGTTTAGTGGTGGCCTGGCAGTGCTAGGTTAACGGTTGGACTTCATCTTAAAGGTCTTTTCCAATCTAAACAATTCTATGATTCTAAGCTGTTGGTCTTCAAATTGTTTAAATCTCCAAAACGTTTCAAACTCCTCCTCTTTCTACTTCTATGCTACCTAGAAGAAAAAGGGAAAGAGGTGTTTGTTACACAGCCCTTGAAAAAGAGGGATTGAAGAACCTCTGTGTGATCAAAAAGTCTTGCCTTCTGCATTGGGTATATGTGTTCGCACTCCCAGGGTTTAGGAGAAGGTACAGGCTTTTTCTCTGCCTTTCGCTTACCAAATGATTCTAGGCTTTTCCTGTAGGGTGAGTATTTACGTGTTTCTCTTTTCCTTTAATTTTGGTGTTGGAGGTGGTTGCAAAGTGTGTTGATAACCTGTCTGATCTTCTCTTTTAGAAACAGGAAAGTATTGCTAGCATCGGGTCAAATTAGTAGAAGTTTGGCAGCAATTTTTTGCTTGCCTTGTTTCATCTTGGAAGTATAGTTGCAATTAATACAACGATACTTGATGGTGCAAATTTTGCTGTTTAAAAATAGGGAGAAAAGTGGTGGAATACTAAAGATTAGATAGCATTTCACACTTTTTCTGCTTTTTCTTTACAAGACTTACAACACTGGCCTGAAACCACTGCAAAACTACAAGGGAATAAAAAGGTGTCTTTTTACTCTGTGTGTAATAAAAGATTGCTTTCTTCTTAAACATTAACACTTAGTTTTATTTCCTGTGCTAACACAACTAGTTAAAATGCTTTCATAGGGCCCTTATGATTGAGGACTTCGTGCTGTCAAGTCAGTCTTGGTAGTTGCTGGCTTACTGAAAGAAGGAGGCAAGAGCAGGCCTGAGGATCAAGTAAAACCTTCACTTAAAAGCATCTAAGAGTAGGACCTGTTTCTGGTGTTTTGCCTTTGAATAAAAACAGGGCCCTGAAAAGGGAAGGAGTTGATGCTTACGATGTTTGGTTTACTGTCCTTTTCCAGGTGCTTACGCGAGCCTTAAGAGACTTCAGTTTGCCTAAAATAGTGACAGATGATATCCCAATTTTCACAGGCCTGATCAGTGACCTGTTTCCAGCTCTGGATGTTCCAAGGAAGAGGAACCTGCAATTTGAACAGATGGTTAAACAATCTACCCTGGAGCTTCCCTTGCAGGCTGAAGAGAGCTTTATTCTCAAAGTAAAAGAATTCATTGCCTTTAATTACTCCCCTTAAGAATTTAAATAAAAATAATTGCAGATGGGTTGTATTAGACATGAAGGTTATTTTTGAGTATGTTACTGTATTGAAAAAGTGCCCTCAGTGTCTCGATATTTCAAAGACATTTTGTTGTGGCAGTAATGTACCTCAGGATGATCAATAGGTCTATAAGGAAACACGTATCCTGTTCAAAAAAAGCTGTCTACACTGACAAACTTGTTTGTTTGTGTACTGTATGAAGCATTTGTACTCGGTAGCAAATTAATTGTCGGTAATTATTTATAGGGAGGAAAGAAAAGTAAGGCAGCAAAAACATATAAATAGGAAGGTGTGGATTTGCAATGTGCATGGCTACATGTGATTTTTGTGTGTTCTGCTATTTCTGTCTAAAATAAAGTTCATTCTGCTATACACATATTAAAACATGTATGTACATGTATGTATGCATGTATACTCATAAGAATGAGTTGTCTATAAGCTAAATTTAAACACTAGTTTTAGTTTGAATTACAGACAGGGTAAAAAGGTGAAATTTAGAAATGCTGTTTAGTATACAGACCAAATAAAAAGTGTGCTTATTTGGATTACTAAGAAAGTATATTCCCACCCTTCTTCAAGGAACATCCACATCCGTTGTATGTGATAGCACACCCTTTTCCTTCATTAGGATTTACTGGAAACTGAAATAACCAAGATGATTAAATGAGACTGATCTCAGGATTTATAAAGGATTTTCTACAGTAATCTATCTTGTTCCATTATCCTGATGGAAGGATGAAGGACAATAAGCTATACCTTGTAATATTATGAACTGTACAATCAGCCTTCTATAGAGTATTTTGATTCCTGCTAACTGAGTGAATCAGAAGACGAGCACTGAGGAACATGGACTTGTTCCTATTGAACTTCAGAAAGTCAGTGCGGGTGCTCTTCGCTAAGACAGAAATCCATAAGCATCTAAGCTATTTTCATTCTTCGGCTCACAGAACTATTTCTTCGGAAGAAATGTATTACTTTAGTGAACTGATTTTGTATTTTACCAAATTATAGCTGCAGAACTGTTCTGAGTGTGGAATTCACTCTGCTAAATTAATGGTAAAATTGTGGTAACAATTGTTGTTGTGATTGTGATGTTCCGTATCAAAATCCTACTGCACTGTATGGATGTAAAGCAGAATAAGATTTGTTGAGGTAGCTGCATTCATTAATTTAAGACAATTCTCTTCCTCTTTTCTGGGAGATAAACAATGTTGCTTGATGCAGCATCAGCTCAGCTGAGGCAAGTCTGCCGAGAAGGTTTAAGTCCATTTTTCCTGTTAAAGGGAACAGGAACGTGGAGGGGGAGATAATTTTTATGAATAATTTTGTGTCTGTAGTAAGGGGACCAGAGGAGAAGAAAGGCATTCAGTGTGTATCCCTTTTCTGTGCAGTAGGTTGTTCAGCTGGAGGATCTACTGGCAGTGCATCACTATGTGTTTGTCGTTAGAAATGTGGGGACTGGAAAAAGTAAGGTACCCGCCTACCTACGCAGTGTGGTTTTGACCTTACATTGTAAAGAAATTGCCGTGGTTCTTGCAGAAAACATTCTGCATGTTGCCTTTGCCTCAGGATCCAGTGGAATAACACACTGTTCAGGCCATCCAGTCAGTCACATGATGTGCAATGGCAAAGCTCAAATGTTGCAAGCAAATTCTACATTTCATGTGTTTCTTGCATGTCCCAAAAGAAAATTCATAGTGTCACCAAGTAATGAGCATTCTATTTGACACATAGACTAAGTAATACTTTGTTCTGGAAGGAGAGGCAGGATGGTTTAATTAGGCTTCTAGACAGAAATAGTGGAATATATTGCCAAAACACAAGACGAATACTTCTAATAGATGATGCTTGCCCATTTCTACTACTAAATGTTGGCACCTGCATGTATTTTCTTCCCCATTCAACACTTTCTATTAGAGATCAGTTGCAGAGTACAGCCACTTCAGAATGGGATTCTCCTTTCCTACCCTTAGGCTTGACGGAAATTTGGGGCTAACGCAACACAGAGGCAGGAGTAAGTCAAGGTTAGCAGTTGACTGCAGGCATTTGCAGTCAGAGACCCAGTTCAGGAGGAAAGTCAAAGATTCCTGTTGTATTAAAATCGTGTCACTAACATGCAGCCTGTGCCTCCTCTTCAGGTGCTAGAAGTTCTGCATCACGTGTACATGAACATGAAACAAAAGCCTGTTTGGAATTACCTTAACCCAAAAGCTCTGACAGCTGATGAGCTCTTCGGTTTTATGCACTGTGGAACCTGAGAATGGATAGATGGCAAGTAGCACACGTGTTCTTACTAGGACCTGTTCCTGGAGGCATCGTTCTCCATCAGAAATGGACAATGCCCGAATTCAGAGAAGATGCTGGAGACCAAATTCTTGCAGTTTTCTGTGTTTTGATGCAACGAGATATGTGTGGAAAGCACTGGTGGTTATGGAAAGACTGGAGGCAGGGCAAGATGCTAGTAGACAGAAAAGTACTAGCCTGAATGGTGCTGATTCTGCTGCTTTAAAAGGCAAGTTATTTTCTCCCCAGACCCATGAAACCTCCCATGTCTCACCCATATCATTAAGACTAATGACATACTCTCCTGTAATCAAAACAGAAATAGGTCATTATTACATAAAATGCAGTCATTTTGCTGTATCAGGCGTTCACTGAAAGTATTTTTGATTTTTACTTTGAGTAACCACCTAATAAGCAAGCAAAGGAAAAAAAGCATGGCTTTGATGCTACAAAAGCTTCTTGTTTCAGTGATGCATTAAGTCTTCTGAAGTTTTAATTGCTGTGCAGTGTTGTTACTGAAGCACTAAAGTGATGGGATTCTATTGAAATATAATTTGCAGATCTCCTGTCATCTCTTCTGAGAGACCAAGCTAGTATTACCCGGGAGGGGCCAAAACGGTTAGTTTCAGATGGGGATATAGATCCTACATGGATTAAGTCGCTCAACACTGTTACGGATGATAACAAGGTGAGCAATTGAGAAGCAGGTACAGTGGCTTCCCCTTTACCTGTTTTCACATTTCCCTCTTCCTTTATTTTTCTGGAGGTAGTTTTTCAGTGTGTGTTCCCTTTTTTCTTCCATTCATATAATTTCTTTGGTTTTCACTATTGCTAAGTAATATTTTATCATCTGATTAATGCATAATGTCTTGCCTATTTTGCACAACAAAATAAGCCTAATGTAGCCTATGTGTACTGTAAGGGTGATTGTGCCTCCTAGTGTATGGGTTGATGTAATTCAAGATGTCGATCATAAGATTATTGAAACTGGCATTTGGAAAGCCTCAGTAGAACAGGTTTAAGATTCCATGAGTGAAGTCCTCACATCACTGTAGTAAGGAAGGCTCATGTTAGGAAACATAAATAAGTCAGTTTAAGAACTAGCAGTAGTACCCAGACTTCTTATTCCCTTCTTACTAATTATACAGCTAAACCAATTTTGTTGGCTGTCAGAAATGCTGTAATGTAAGGAAATCCAAAGCTAAAATCTGAATGTAATCTTAGGAAGGTGATTGTAGTTTGGCGCATTCTGTTAAGCTTTCCTCTTTTAAGAACTTCAACCTATTTAGTGATGCGCTCTCTGATTACTCAGCAAGGTGGCTGTCGGGGGCTATCCACATAGCCTAACTTTAGATAATGAACAGAAAGTGGCTTTTCCAAGGGACGTTTCAGAGCACCTGAGTTTAGGTTCCTGCTCTGAATCCTTTTCTGTGTATTTCTATTGACATTGAGAGAGACTTCGCCTCCCCCGCTTTGAATAGCTTTCAGAGCTCACATTGGTGAAGCAGGCTAGTTGTCTTTTGAATGAATTAAACTGTGAAAAACTCGTATGAGGTCAAGTAAAGCCTTTTGAATTTGTTCTCCTCTGTGTTTCTGAAGTAAAAAACTATAGCCGTGTTTGAATAAAGTTTATTTAGCTGTGTTCAAAAATAGCACTTATGCATGGTGTTGCAGATAATCTTTGCTCCTTTGTGGGACTATATTAAACACATGCTTGCACTGATCATGTTCTTGATAGACGGTGTATCATAGCTTGCTTTTGCTGAAAAATTTACTGATGATTTCTAGGTTCTGATCCTTACAAGCAATGAACGTGTGCTTCTGGCTCCATCAATGTGGCTGCTGTTTGAGGTACAATATTTAAGAACTGCTACTCCAGGTACAGTATCCAGAGCTGGTGTTCTCCATCTGAACATCTAGGACCTGGGGTGGAGTCAGTGAGTATTTGATGATATTAGTTAGCATTTTTAAGGTACATCTTGAAGATTAATGGGAATAGACTCTATTTATATTAATTCTTCTTTCTAGTTTTTATTCTGATAATAGTGGGATGATTTAGTTGGTGGCCCTGTATATTCTCAGATGTGCAATTTGGAAAATGTCGCCATCAGTTAAGTGTTTTATTTTTCCCTCTTATGTGTACTGCTTAATCAAGGCAGTAGTGTGGTGGGTTGACCCTGGCTGGATGCCAGGTGCCCACCAAGCTGCTCTGTCGCTCCCCCTCCTCAACTGGACAGGGGGAGAAAGATATGACAAAAGACTCATAGGTCGAGTTAAGGACAGGGAGATCACTCAGTGATTACCATCAAGGCAAACCAGACTTGACTCAGGGAAATTAATTTAATTTATTACAAATCAAAATCAGAGTAGGGTAATGAGAAATAAACCCAAATCTGGAAACACCTTTCCCCCCACCCTTTCCTTCTTCCTGGGCTCAACTTCACTCCTGAATTCTCTACCTCCTGCCCCCAAGTGGTGCAGGGGGACGGGGAATGGCGGTTGTGGTCAGTTCATCACATGTTGTCTCAGCTGCTCCTTCCTCCTCAGGGGGAGGACTCCTCACACTCTTCCCCTGCTCCAGCGTGGGGTTGCCCCATAGGAGATCCTCCTCCAATGAAGTTCTCCAATGTGAGTCCTTCCCACGGGCTACAGTTCTTCATGAACTAGTCCAGTGTGGGTCCCTTGCAGAGTGTGCAGTCCTTCAGGAATGGACTGCTCCAGTGTGGGTCTCCCCTGGGGTGACAAGTCCTGCCAGCAAACCTGCTCCAGCGTGGGCTCCTCTCTCCATGGGTCCACAGGTCCTGCCAGGAGCCTGCTGCAGTGTGGGCTGTCCATGTGGTCACAGCCTCCTTCGGGCATCCACCAGCTCCGGTGTGTGGTCCTCCATGGGCTGCAGTTGGATATCTGCTCCACCATGGACATCCATGGGCTGCAGAGGGACAGCCTGCCTCACCGTGGTCTTCACCACAGGCTGCAGGGGAGTCTCTGCTCCAGCACCTGGAACACCTCCTCCCCCTCCTTCTTCACTGACCTTGGTGTCTGCAGAGTTGTTCCTCTCACATATTCTCACTCCTCTCCTCCAGCTGCTATTGCGCAGCCGTTTTTTCCCCTTCTTAAATATGTTCTCTCAGAGGCGCTACCACTATTGCTGATGGGCTCAGGGTCCATCTTGGAGCTGGCTGGCATTGGCCCTATCAGACACAGGGGAAGCTTCTAGCAGCATCTCACAGAANGAACTGTCTGCTTTCTGTAATGCAAATTTGGCAGTAGCAAGAAGTGAATAACTTGGCTACTATTCTCTGACAGCTTTTTAATAACTGTCACCTTCTTTGATACTGTTAAGGACACGGGTTTACATCGGCTTGACTTTTTGTTTCTCTTGCTCCTTTGGATCACAGTACTGCTCTTTTAAATTTATATCTATGCTTCATGTGAATTAATTATGAGAACCATGTTTTCTAAAGAATATGTGTTTCCGTGTATAAAAAGGAATTTAGTTGGCACAAGGCGCAATACATTAACTTGAAATAGGATCTTTTCCTTTTGCATTTGTTGAGCCTAATCCTAAACAGTTCTTACAAATTTCAGTAAGAAGTGAATCTTTTTAACATTTGTCAGTTGATGTTTTTATTTTCAAGGAGCATTACTGCTGCTTCATGTCAAAATTTGATTTTTCAGCATTCTGATGTCATCAACATTTCAGTCAGTTCTAACTGTCTGTGTTAGAGTTGTATGCCATTGGGACAAGAAGCCTTCAGTGCACTTATTCCTCAGAGAAATCTTGTCAATACGAGAATTTAATTAAACAGACTGAATCTGTACAAGCTGCCCCCCCCCCCGGGTGATGAGGATCAGAGGACTGGTGAGGACACAGAGAGGCAATAAGATCTCGCACAGTGGACAGAGGAGTATAGAGGTGGAAACAGTAGGCAACCAACTGTCCAAATAGAATAGCTGTGAATGAGTAAATAATCAGTTTAGACTGTGTTTGACTAATACTGTGTGAACGTGAGCAGGGGATAAAAATGCCAAATTCTTTGGAATATAGACAAGTAGGCACATGGCTCCTAACCTGAAGCATGTGCTGTAGTTAGCCTAATGATAAGGAATTTTAGACTTGGTTGCGATAGGAAGTAGCAGATGAGAAGGGTTGCTTTTTTGTCTTCAATTATATATAGCCAGACTTTTCAGCCAGACCACGTTATATATACTACTGTGGATATCTGCAATGCAAGTTATGTTGAACTTGGGTGTCACATAATCTTCAGTCTTGTGTACAGCTCATGCATTGGTATTTTAAATAGTCTGTTCTCAAACAACACAAAACAAATACAGGATCCTTGCTCCCACCTGCTTTTTGGTGGTGCAGCCCTCTGAAGGCAAGCGTGAACTATCATCTACGTCCTTTCTCCTTGCCCTTCCTGGAATAAAAGATGCAGTCAAGGAAAATTAGTATAGCCATATGCCATAACTGTCATAATAGCTCTTAGAAATACCACAGCATGATGACCTTTGTATGAACAAATAAAAGTGTTGTAAGACTGGCAGCACTTATGTCTGACTTAGAGCCAGTGCAGTAGTATTTGTGTATTGCACTAAAGGCAGTCACGAACAGTTCTCAAAAGTCAACAAAAGTTAGCATTTCAAAGCTAGAGAGAGGAAATCTTGTATTTTTTCAACTTCTCTCTGATAAAAAAATCAGTTGCTTTCCAATTTGTTTTGCAGGTATGTTGCCAGCTGGATAGAAACAAGGAGATACCAATCCAAAAAAGCTAATTTGACTGCCCTCTTTGATAAACATGTGCCTCCTTACTTAGAACAAGGTTTAAAACTATCACTCCTATTCCTGAGAACAGTACGGTTCAGGTACGTATTAGGATTAAAACTATTTTTATTTTAATAAACAGTATTTCTGAAACATCCACTGAACATGCGGTCCTATGCAGGAGTAAAAATGCTTAAAATTACTGTGTATCTAAAACATATGTGAGATGAAATTGAGAGGCTCTTATATATCAAACCTGGACCGTTATTTTGGAGACCTACAGGGATTCAGAGGTTTCATATTGCAGCGGTCCACTGTAACAAAAAGAAATGTAGTGCATTTCTGGCACTGCGTGTATAATTCCCTGACTTCTCGGTTCTTGTGTTGCTTCTCTTAGTAATGTCTTAGGTAGCTTAGGGCTAGCCATTTCATCTCTCTATACAAGCATTCTGCCTCTCTCTAATTAAATGCTTGCTAAATTCATTAACGTTAGTTACTCTCATGCTCTGATAATGAGGCCCTATATTGTTAAACATTATTAAGGAATGGAGCTGAGCTCTGTTTGTTTCATGTATAAATGATCTGATACTGCACATCCTTATGTTGACATTTTAAATTTACTTAATATGCCTTGTCATTCTAAACTCTTCTGAGCATTTGCCTGCTTCTAAATAAGTCAATATGAGGGGAGAAAACTAACCGAGTATGGGTGTTAAGAATCTGCCACAACATACATGCTCGAACAGTATTATCTTCTTCATATACCTTGCTTTAAGCAGTGCAGAATTAAGGTGTTTTGGTACATTTAATCAGAAGAACTCTTCATGCCTTTGACCTCAGAAACTTGCTCCTAGACAATAAGGAAGCACAGCAAGGAGTTGTGGTCACATTACTTAAGCTTAAATACCTTCTTGAGGTCACTGTCACTTTCCTATGGAGTAAGACTCACAGGTCACTCTCTTCACATACTTATTTATTGCAGAAATTCTGTTCTGTGCTGGATTGTTTGCTGACCCCTGAAAAGGTGCCAATGGATTGCCCTAGAGAGCTCTAGGAGATGCGTTTCATCTTTGCTTGTATTTGTGCAGTTGGTGGGGCACTCTCTCAAGATCAGGTAAGTAAAAGAAAAGGACTGCAGTATCTTATTGTGCTTCAGAAACAGACATCAGAATCACAGAATGATCAGGGTTGGAAGGGACCTCTGGAGATCATCTAGTCCAACCCCCCCCCCGCCAGAGCAGGGTCACCTAGAGCAGGTTGCACAAAGCAGCGTCCGGGCGGGTTTTGAATGTCTCCAGCATACGCCTACCTTCCTATTTAAGCAGATATAAATACATATATGCGTGTGTGTATATATGTATGTGCAGGTTTCAACACACTAATACTGCTAGGGGGTGCAGAGCAATGGCCCATGCATCTGATTTGTTGGCCTGTAATACTGTGTACTTCAGCTGTTTTTTTTGTTGTGATGCTACAATAGGTTTGAAGAAGAAACTTCTAAAACTCTACAATTACTTGTCAGTGTTTTGCCTAGATAGACCTTGATTTCTTGAGAAATATCTAGTCATACTTGCCTATTAAAGACTAAAAAAATACAGTTGTCTTTACTGCTGTGTAAATGAGATGAAGCCCTTCTGAAGGAACAAATTTATATGTGTTTTGTCCATAGGTAAAGGAGCACCTTGTGTAAGCTGAAGAATCAGAAGCAACACATTATCACATCAAGGGACTGGGAAGACCTTTTTTGGTCATATTAACATCTGTTTTCCTGTCCTTCAAAAAGACTTGCTGTTCTCTGGACATACACAGCAAGAAGATACAGTCTGCAGCAAGTCATCTCTTCTGTCTCGCAGCTATATAAATTTAAACTGAATTTAGAAGTTTTAGGAAACACAATATTTGGGCTGTATGTGGTGGGGTAGCCTTGGCAAACAGCCAAACACCCACCCAGCTGCTCGCTCACTCCCCCTCCTCAGCAGGGTAGGGTGAGAAAATAGGCTGAAAAATCTTGTAGGTCAAGATGAAGGTGGGGAGATTGGTAAGCAGTTATTCTCATGGGTAGAACAGAATTGATCTGGGGAAAATTAAATTAATTTGTTGCCAATTATTTGGGTAATTATTTGGGATTTGGGTAGTGAGAAACAAAGGCAAGCATTCAAACCAAACCTTTCCTCCTTTCCCCTCCCACTCCCCAAGCTGCTGACTCTTCTGCCTCTCTGTTCCAAGTGGTGTAGGTGGATGGGGGAATATGGCCAGTATACAGTGGTTTCTCTGTCACTCCTTCCTTCTCAAACTTTACCCTTGCTCCAGCACGGGCCTTATTCACCTGCTCCAGTGTGGGGTCCTCAGCTGGCTACAGTGTGGGTGTCTGCTCCAGCAAGATGGGGCTTCCCCTCCTCCTCTTCCTTCTCTCTGATCCTGGTGTTCTACTGTTTCTCAGTCTTTCTTCCCTTCCTTGAGTACGCTTTCCCAGAGGCATCCTGCATGTAGCTGAGGGGCTCAGCTGTGCCCTGTGGTGGGTCTGTTGGAGCTGGCTGGAACCAGACATATTCAGCATGGGGCAACCCTGCAGTGCCCCGCTGTCAACATCTTGACACCAGCGCTCAATCCAAGATGTTATCAGAAGGCCTGACTTTAGCCCCTTAAACAACAGCAATACTGAGGTATTGCTTTGACATTCTTGGTTATTTCATCGCAGTCTATATGTGTATGTCTGTTTTTCGTATGTGCTTCATTTGAATGTCTTGATATGGAAATAGTACTGTAAACAATTAATGCACCCTTCTATAGCTTTCAAATTACAAAGCTGAATTGAGCTGCTGGTGGCTTAAGAAGATGAAGGGCACAGTGTTGGATTATTACCTTGATCCAGAGACGAGGAAGTTCCTGCCCTGGGTGAATAAGGTCCCAAGTCCTGGTGTGGTTCCAGATGCACCTCTGCAGGTACAGTGCATACCAGTGACCACACAGCTGAGCACTGTTATGTGCAGGAATGTTTTGGGGTCTTGTCACGATTTCTGATGTCTTCTTGGATGTCCTGGAAGTAACAGTCTCTAGATATGTTTGGATAAATCCCTGCTATCTGGGCCATGTGCCTTTAGTTGAGTGTTGAGGATTAACAATGAAGCAATGCTTTTATTGATTTTTATACTATTAAAGCACTCCTGAAGGCATACCATATTCAATGTGTTAGTGGTTTATACTCTTTTTCCACAGTTAGGAGAAAGTCAGGCTCCAAGTCCATTTAATCATTGAAAATAATGCCCACAGCAACTGTACATTGCAAATTGAAGCCTTAACATTTTTGTATTGCCAGCTTTATGCACAGGTTTTCTTTTGCCAGCTAAATTCTCTTCATACTAGCAGAAGTGTATGAGGTCTAGGGGAAGCAAATCATTTTACCACCTTTCCACTATGCTCTTGGTCAACTTACAAAGTTAGAGTTATATTTATGGAATAAAAATTGTACGAGTTATTATAGTATGATATATACCTGTCAGTGGAGAAAAAGAAAGCATGAGCTATTAACTGTAATTGCCTCCGTTTGGGGGTTTGGTTGGTTTTGCTTTTTTTTTCAGTGCGATTTGCGTAGAATATTCTCACATGCTTCATGGTGTTTTGATTGCATTAACTTCTAGGTCTTTTTCTTCTTAAATGCTTAGATGAGTAGGAATTTTCCTGGGGAGATTAGAAGTTTGTGGGCATAGAAACGTGGAGCTGATGCTCAAAAGACATTATCTATTATCATCCATCCTGGAACAAGTTCTCTTTGAGGGGTAATACTCAGTAGGAAAATACAGAACTTAGAAAAGCTTTATCAGGCAATGAAGGTTTTAGGTGCCCACAGTAAGTACAGCTACTCTATTGCCAACTATTTGCCCAAACAGTTTTAGGTATGCTGAAAGCCAGGCCAAAAAGTAAATGGAAATACTAATTGCAAAATTAAGCCGGCTACCTGTTGCACCAGCCTTTGTTTCTCTACCAGTTTTGGGGAGACTGGCATTCTGTAAAGCCTGAGACGGAACCAATGCATTTCAGCTACAACCTGATTTCAAAATCTTCCTACTAGGAGAAATTGAATACAAATTTTCAAGTAGAAATGCTGTGTAAAAGTAATCCAGTAGAACATTTTGTTCTAGTAATTATGTTTGAGAACAAGAGAACGGTGTATCCCATTTCATTGCTTTTTAAAATTCAGTCCTAGCCAGAAGAGAGAGAGAGACAGAAATTACTGTTTGCCTTTAAAACTAAACTGTGTTGTGCAAGTGTTTGATGGGTTTTTTCCGTTTCCATTTTGGAAATTTCCATCTTTGTTTGCACATCTGAGACTGCGCGTCTCAAATATTTTATTGATTTACTCTTCACAAAAGCCAAACCAGTCATGCTTGTTGGAAATGCCGGAGTAGGAAAAACAGTATTCGTGGGCAATAAGCTTGCTGATCTCTCTGAAGACAACCTCCTGGCTAACATCCCTTTCAACTACTACACATCATCATCAGCGCGCCAGAATAAGTTCCGTACAGATGCAAGAAACCTCTCTTCCCTCACCAGTAAAGGTGAAAAATACTATGTGGTTATGACAGTCGCATACAGGTGTTGGCCACTGTCATTGCCTGGGTCTTGGCGAGCTCATTGCTTCCCAAAGTGGCAAACTTAGCGAAGCTCAGGCAGACAAGAGGAAAAGAGGAGGGTGAAACTGTTTGGGGTGAATTGGCACTGACACTGTGCTCCCACAGGTTGCTCTGTGCTTGTGGACAAGAGAAAATTCAGCTTTACCTATGTTAAGAAGAAGCCTCGAGCCAGCTTTGGCTAGCCTGGGTGTCTCTGCATTGTGCCCGTCGATGTACCAAAAAAGGACAGTCAGGAGTTGGGCTTGCTTTTTCTAGGCACCGGACAGTCCCCGAGGAGGAGCAGTCCCTCTCTACAGAAGTGTGGAGTCTCCGTAGGTGATGGATGCAGAGCAAAGGCAATGTTAATATAACACAAAAGCAGAGGGGGCTGTACGTTGGCCAAAAACTTTACACTGGTGGTAGGTTTTGGAACAAGAGGAGCCATACAGTGAAAGCAAAACAGGCTCTGTGTCTCTTCTGCTTTTCATGAACAACACAATCCAGGAAGAGCCCAGCTGTCAGTGGATACGCCATCTTTGCCTTCTTTTTTCATCCTTACAGTAATTTGAGCTGATACAACTATACAGAAAAAACGACATACCCTATTCACTGTATGGCTTTTTACAGCTGTAAAAAGCACAAGAGAAAGAATTTAATACAACTGTCTTATGCTCTCATATGTCTGGGAGAAGATACAGAAAACAATTTATTGCTTTTTAAAGCTTTCCAAAATAGAAGGAGTCTTTAGATAAAAATCTTTAGAAGTGCTTAAGTTCGCTTGATGCTTAATTTAACTGCTTATGCAATCAAATTTTTAACTTTTAGCCAATCTACATTGCTGTTAATGGAACAGATTATCACTAGGCTTAAAAAATAAGTATAAATCCACAAATCTCTATTGAATAACTGTTTACCCTGCTTTTTCTTTCCTGTCTCCTGTTGATTTCTTCTGTATTCAGATCAGATAAACAAATACCACTTTCAGTTTACTTTCCACCTTAGTTTATTCTTTGAAGTGTTTCCAAATTCATACTGATTTAGAATCCTGCATTAACAGAACTTAATTGCCTTTTTGCCCCTTAAAATTAATGGAGAGATTTGGGGAAAAGAAGTCTGCAGTGCATCTAAGCGAGATCATGAACTGATGTAAACTGTTATAGCTCCTTTAATGGAGAATCAGCCTTAAAAAAAATTCAGATATTCCTGTGTTCTGAGAGGGGTTTTTTTAGCTAATGATTGCCATTCCAGCAGCAACCATGGCCAAGGTATTAGAGCACAAAGGCATAACACTTTCCATTGCAAACAGAAACTGATGAGAGGAGCTCCTAGGCAGCAAAGGTTGTGTATTCTTCTTGCAGAAAACTTCTTAAATAAACCAAGCAGGTGAAGTCAGCATCACAGGGGCTTTCTCTTCGAGTGTATCACACCTGCCAACTGTACTGTGGCATAAATTGGGGAGTTTATGAACCTTTGAGGACTTGCTGTGAAAAGTTAGTAGTATTCCTTCAGATTTTAAGTCAAGTCAATAATGTAACACATCCACTGCTCCCTCTATGAAATATTAAGAAGAGATGAACAAGGAAGTGGACTTCTCTGGTTGTCTGCAGCTCTTCCTTCTGTCCACTGCTCTTCATCCAAGTCCCTCTTGTTAAACGCTCTGCTAGAAAATTCCTCTGCTAATCACAGCAGGCGAAGAACTGAGTGATGATTCAGAAAAAAATACATTGTGTTGGCTTTCCATTGTGCTTACAAATTCTTTTTCAGTGAGCTGTGATGGAATGATTTTGTTCTGTCATAGATAGCTCAAAATTACTGCCTCTTACATTATTTTTATGTTTGTGTGCACCGGTGCTTCTTCCTATAAAATACGTTGAAGTGATGCCCTGAAATGCCCTCTTTATGTGTTTTAGGCTACCACTCCAAGCAATTGTTTGGAACAATCAAATTGTTGGATTTGTTTCTTTAATTGAAAGAGACATTCACATCAAATTACACAAATGAGAAATTTAAATTGTCTCAGTTCAAAAATAACAGCTTAAGAGCTAAGCTTGTTGAAGTACAGTAATTCACTACATTGCCATGTTCTTTCCATAGTTTAGAGGTTGAAAGGTATTTTTTCTTACAGATCATATCACTTTTAATCTGCAGTATTTTCTGCTAGTTCCCATTTTATCTGTATATATGTAACTTTTTTGAGGTATCTGCTAGAGTGGGTGAGATTAGCATGTAGTCTTGAGTTTTATTTAGCATTCCACCAAGACATATGACTCACCCGCTGTGCCTCTAGAACAGCAGAAAATTTCAAAATGCTACTTGATGGAGGTAGGTTCTGTCACAAACTAATATTGGTACATCAAGTTTGGGGTCTTCAATAGTACTAAAGTCTGGAACAGTGCCACAGAGAAGAAATTTGCATAAACATTTATGTACAATGGAATTTAGTACAATATATTTCCTCATTGTACTGCAATAATACAGTATTTTTAAAAATACAATAGGAGTAATAGATTATAATTGTAGACACTATTTAAAATATAGATAAGGTTAAGAATGAAGAAGGAGTATTCCTAATTCAGGGTTTAGAAGTACAAGTATATGTGTACCTCAGCTAAAAGAAGAAGAAAATCTTCTTTTAGGAAAGATTGTAAGGTAATTAAGGTACTTTAAACCTTTCATGTGCACGTTGTTTCTGCAAAAAGTTTTTTCCCCTTTGTGGTAGAAAAGCAGGATAAGTGCAGTCATGGCTTTCTTCCCCCCAAATTGTGATCATCCAGTTACAAATATGTTGAGGTTCTAAATTTCTATCTTGTCCTCCAGCACACCTTCGCTTTTCATCTGGTTACTTTTCTTTGCCACAGTCAGTAACCATCCTTTTAACTGACTGGCTAGATCAAAATGTCCTTGGAAGCATTTGTTACCTTTCTTGAATTGGCCAGGCAAAATCACTGTTGAGGTTTGCAGATAATTTATTTCGCTGTTTGAAGAACCTAAGATGACAACACAAATGCTCCTTTCATCCTAATGGAAACTGCTTGCAGTGGTATATTTGTTTATACTGATTCACCTAAGAAACCAAAAAGTCTGCCATGTGTCCCATACAGCTTTCAGCTGTCACTACACAAGTGCGGTTTCCATTTCCTACAAGCTCTCGTGAGCGCATTGCCCAGTTTTTAAAAAAAACAAGTTCAAAACCGTATGTGTTTACATTTCACTCTTTTCTATCTAACCCAAAGGATTTTAACATACAGCCTAATACAATGGAAAAAAGAAAGAAGTCTGTAGTCTGCATTTTTTCCTATTCTGTTATACGTGGCACTGATACTCCTTTTTTTTTTTTATTTCCCTTCCTTACCCTACTTTCTTCTTGACAATATTAAAGTCACCAAAAATGTGGTCTTGGTCATCTTAAAAACAATAGCTGGTGTAGCCCAAATTCACACTACTATTAACTGGACAAAAAAATTTGGGCTAGATGCACAAAATTTTTGAGAAATCTTTTTCCCCTTGCCCAGCAGTATTGAGTGAGAAATTTCATCCATATAAGACCTGAATTAAATTCTCTTCTGTGCTGCAAGGGTTGTAACCACCATCTTCCCTAAATGTTTCATAACCACATTTGGCTCAAATCCCTGCTCTGAATGAAGCAGAGAGAGATTTTGAAATTAGGCTGCTCACTGAAGATGAGAGCCCCAGTCACTGGGACATGCTGAAAAGTTTTCCTTGAAGTCCACCTATTACTGTGGTTTCATTTTGTGCAAAACACTTATGTCATCATGTAGACAGCAAAAATATATGACCTAGGAAGGAAGAGAGATGAGCTAGATAGATTCCAGTCCTGCTTTAGTAAATTCCTAACGATGATGAAATTGCCTGTGCAATTGAAAATCACACTTCCATGGAGGATGAATCCTTTATTGTGAATCTGTGGAATATTTCACTACATGATAAAAAATGAAGATCCCATCATACCGAAGTTCAATATTTTAATAATGCTGAATACAAGTAGTTTTCTTCTCTGTTTTCAAGATGACTTAGCAGCTTCCTGTAGTTAGTCTTCCCCTTGCACCTCTAAGGGAAGCAGTGCAGCTGGATAAAAATTGTATAAATTCAAAATTTATGTCTCAAGATTTCACAGATCTGATGAATATGTAGGGTATTTGAATTAATTTGCTCACTGTTGTAATTTTTTTAGCCGGTCGTCTCCATTCAGCATCATGTAAGCACCTCATTTTGGGAACAGGATGAAATTTAATACAATCAGCTTAATATTCCTTAGTATGGGAGATGCCACACTAGTGTCCTGATGAAATGATAAATTACGTTTTTACACCTTTACATATGTTAAAGTCCTGGTTCAGTCCTTCCCAACAGAGGGAGAAAATAAGCTTCTTCACTGGTAAGCTTGCTGAACATCAGAATACCTGGGGATTTTACATTCAAAGCATTTCAGTTCCAAAGGATGCAGGTGGATATGCAGTGAGACTTTTCTGAAGCTGTGAAGTAGTCAATCAGCTAAATCAACAAGACTCTTCTGGAATTCAGAATCCCAGTGTCATGTTTTTTCAGAGGCACCCTGTAAGTTTCACTAATTACTGAGAACTTCAGTAATTCGAAAACCCTTGTAGGTGGTGAAATGTTTCATAAATTTTAGCCAGCGTGAGTTTGAATTACTGATTTTGTTTTGTTTCAGTATTGCTCAGTATGGTAAGAATTTTTATGTGTGTTTCATTACATTTCAGAGATGCTTTAAAAAAAAATCTGGAGAAAGAAGCTGGTCATAACTATGGTCAAGTAGGAAATAAGGAACTTATCTATATTATTGATGATTTGAATATGCCTGAAGTGGATAGATACAGAACAGTTCAACCTCGTGCATTGATTTCCAGCGTATATATTATGGACACTGGTGAGCATTTACTTCTTACTTAATGTTACGCTATAATTTTTGTATTGTGGTCCATGATGGGATGCCTAAACCACACAGAAACAGAAAGCTTCATGGAGAATTGCTTAAACAGAAAAGCATACTCTACCTGGAGAATACAGACAGTTTTAGAAAAGAGAAGCAGAAAGTGAAGGGGTTATAGAGAGTCTTGGAAGAAAAGTATCCTTCAGCTGCTCCTGGTGGGGCTACTGGATGTTGACCCCATCAATTGATGCAATGAGAACAGGGATGTCTGAGATACAGAAACTGATTTCCTAAATTGCAGCTTGCCAAATGTTCAGCCTGTACCACCCTCTCTCTGTCTTTTCATCACCCTGTAAAGACAACAGACAAAATCCACAGTATCTTTATGATACTGGTTCAAGTGAATGCTCTTTGTCTGCCATGAGAAGAAAATCACAGAATATGACCACTGAAGGATAATTAAGTTGATTTGGGCAATTAAGATAATTCCCTTATTACTTTCCAAAGGATAATTTAATTTTTTGGATAATTTAATATATTAGTATCCTTTCACCGGATTCTGTGGAAAGAGGAAGTTTTCAGTTTAAAATCAAACAATGAGTGTTTGATTTCATTCTGTTGCAGGAGGATCTATATCTTGTGTAAATACTTCATTGTTATTATAAATGCATATCAGATTCTTGTTCATATACAAGCATGTCACTTTTATGTGACATGAAGAAAACATGTGATATACAAAGAATACATTGTGAATAATCTGGTGAGTAAAGGGGAGAAGTAATCAGACATTTAAAAAAAAAAATAAAGAAGGAGGTGCGCAGATAGGCAGACACTCCGTGCACAAAACCAGCCGTACTTCAGTGGTATTAGGAGGCTGAGTGTATCTACTCAGTTCTCTGCGTCTTCACCATGTGTTCAAGGATTTTACCTGTACCCTTAAAACTTTTGTTTCATAGAAGGTTCCTCTTTTCACTGGCACATACGCTGTGATCTGACTGTGACTGTGATGAAGGTGAGGCAATAACGTCTGTACTGTTCTTGCAGATTCAGGCGAATTGTATAAGCTTTACACTAGGTCATACTTCATCTCATGAAGGAATGATGTCAGGTGTGAGCTGAATATCTTGTTAAGGAATAAGACATAAAGAGAAAAAAAGGAAGGAAGTGACTGCTTAAGTCTGAAGCATCTCTAGCTTGGAGAAATCAATCACATCTAATTCAATGACATGCAAAGCTAACATCTCAATGCCCTTCTGCTTTCTTCCCAGAGCTACATGCTATTCTAGCCAGGATTTTTTTTTTTTTTTTCTCACAAAGATTTCAAACTTAAAAGATCTTAAAAGTCCCTACTGCTTAAAACTGTTGATGCATCTTTCTTTTGAATTGTTTTGAATTGTTTAATTTGAAACAAAATCAAATCAAAATTTAAAAGTCTCCATTTTACAAAACAAATCAAATTAGGAAAAAAGTTGACCGTGACATTCAGGAATTTTAAATGTAACCATTTGAGAATTCTAAAAGAGAGTAAAATTTGTTACAAATGCACGGAAAGAAAGAGAATGCATTATACTATGAAGTTCTGGGAAGGATTTGTTGATTTAAGCAGGGAATGGCTGCATTATTTATGAGTTTTCCTTTTTACGGTGTTTTTTTAAAGATGGTACCTGCTTGGTCTAGTTCAGTTGTACGCTAGCTTCTAAAGAAACAAGACTCTGTCTTCAGATTTGGGCAATCGGAACTCAAATTACCAGCTACTGAAAGCCTCAATTTTTTTTTTTTTTTTTTTAAGTTGCCTCCTTTTAATTCACCTGCAGCTGTGTCATCTGGAGAGCCAGAGACAGTATCTATTGGATGATGCTGCAAAAAAAGGAGTGATCTTTTAAGCATGCCACCTCATACTCTGTGATAATCTTTGCTGTGTTTTTTTTACTTACTGAGATCTGGTGATTTTGTCTGCTTCTATCTATGATGATTGTGTGCATTCCCAAACTGATTTGAACTTCCTTTGACCATGTTGTACTCATCTAAGTTTGTTTGGAGTCAGTTTCATTAAAAAATTCTCTCTTTACCATCATCAGAATGTTTTGTGAGAATGTAATATCTTCATTTCAACAAACATGTTGAACAAAACACTATGTGATAGAAATTGTGGGGTTTTTTTTTAATTTTAAAATGTCAGTCCTAATGTGATACTTCCATGGCTGCTTGTATTCTGGATTTCCCATAGGGCAGAAATGTTGATTCTTCAATTGAGATCAAGCCTGGAAAATTTACAGTGTTTTGTCACTAATATTAATCAAGCTACATTTTCTTTCTCAGGTTTGATAGGCAGGAGCTAACTGTTAAAGAAATTCATAAATGTCACTATATTGCCTGTATGAATCCAACTGCTGGCAGCTTCACTATCAACCCCTAGACTCCAGGTATGGTTCGAAGTGTCATATTATAGCAATCCTGTATTAAATACATGAGATAATTACTATTTAGCTTTTCACTGCAGTAGGTAGGAGACTAAAGGGGATAGGAGAAAACATAGTGCCTGAAGCTTAGTAGAGGTTCCTACTGTTCCTATAGCTAAACAGAAAGAGACAAACAATATTTATGATGATATTGAGATTCCCCTGAATTTCATAGCAATTGCAGTCTCATGTGGTCCTTCACCTGGCAGATGCACCCTTGGGGCTCGTAGCCAGACATGCAGCTGCTGTGGAACTGTATCAAGGATGAAGCGAGAAATGAAGTATTTTCTGTGACACACAAGCAACTGTATTTTCACCAGCCTGTATAGTCATTTAACGCTTCATTGACTCTTACCAGATGTCTGATGCTGGAGATCTCTTTTTCCCTTTTCAGTTTCAGAGACATTTTGCAGTAGTTGCTTTGAACTTCGCTTCTTCAGATTCCCTGACTACCATCTATAGCAAGATAATTTACTTATACTTCCAGCAACATGCTTTTACTCCATCAGTAATCAAGAATATTCCAGCTGTAGTACAAGCAGCCGTACGGCTTTACCAGGCAGTGGTTCAAAACTTCCCACCAACTGCTATTAAGTTCCCCTATATCTTTAACGTGAGAGACCTCTCCAACCTCTTCCAGACCTATATCATGGGTTAATTTTCTACCTAACACCACTCTGTTCTTGTTGCTGTTTATTATTTAATGATGTACATTGGCCTGTGGACTAATGAAGAACAGATGCCCTTTGTACAAAGTACAAGATAGTCCCTGCCCTCAGGTGGCTATGGTCAGGTAGATGAAGGGTAGAAAGCTGAAAAAGAAAAGCTATTTAGTGGAAATAAAGCAATGGTTTGCAAAGTTTGCTATGCTTACTTGTTATTGGGAGAAGACAAGGTCAACATTTGTTTGGAGGAAAGAAAAACTGTCTGGAGTCTAGGTAGAACAAAACAGAGATTGAGGAAGCTCTGAAGCAGGGGCTGAAACCAGTAGCCAGACACCAGAGCAGGGATTAAAGAGCAAAATGAGGAAAGGATATAATATGGTCAGCAAATCCTGATCCCTCTTGTAAAATCAGGTGAATCTGATTCTGATTTGGGTTTACCTGCTTTCCTGCTCCTTGGAGTGCAGCTCTGTTTTCTTCCAGAATATTTTTCTTGCCCATGGATGCTCATGAACTGTTAGCAAGGAGGCAAGGGTTTGTCAGGTCTCCTATTATAACACATACCTTGGTTTGATGTCGATGCCCTGGCCCATCGTGCATGTTTGTACCCATCCTGGCATGGAATATGTTAAGGAAGAAAGTTTGAGGTAAAACTTGAGAAAATGCTAATTTTGTCATGATAACTGTGCCTTGTTTTCTTGAGTGGTATTGCAAAACAGAGCTGGTGAACACATAAGATCCTGGCAGTGCTGGTATTTCCTTGTGTCCTGTATTGGACTAGGGCTTGAAACTACAGTGAGTCGCCCAAGTGTGCAGTCAGTTAAAGTTCATGTTAAAGAATATATAGTTTCAAGCACAATGTGTATTGTATCTACTCTGTATGATTAATATCTTTTATGGGAGACTGATATTTTGTAGAGCGGCCTGTTTTGATGCCAGATGACAGCATTAAAAATAAAAATTAATAAAAAAAAAAAATTGTCTTACCTTCAGGGCATTCTGTCTGCTACACCCAAGTGTTTACAGCAGCCAAGTGATCTTCAAAGTCTCTGGCTTCATGCATCAGGATGTGTCTATGGGGATAAACTGGTGCAAAACAAAGACTGTGATTTCTTTTCTAAAATGATGATGGACACTATGCACAAGTATTTTGATGTATGTTGGTAGCTTGAAAATGTTTTGCCTAATGCCAGCAAGTTAAAAACTGTAGTGAAAGGTCTTATTTACTGGAACTGTAAGTAGCAGAAGCACACTATCATTTTATCCTCAGCCCCCAGTGCAAGCATCTTCCTTACTGAGGAAAACCAGGTGCCAAAGTGAAGAGGGGAAAGCAAGAAGCTTCCCCCTTGAGGAGATTCAGAGGTGGTTATTCTTACCTTAACTGTAATGTTTCATAGGTGGAGGACTGTCAAATATCTCTGCTGCAGTGTTGTTGGTAACCTAAAGCAAACACTTGAGCCTTCCCTAGAATGGGGAGGTGGCACCCTGTCTGTGGACATGACTCTTCATGTCCTTCACTGGATATGTGGAAACAAGTTGCGGTCTTCGTTTTCTGTTTCCTGCTTCTGTGCTTCAAACCACAAGAATAGTACACTTTTATTTTCCTATACTAGGTGTTCCTTTTGCATTAGTTCTCTTTCCCTGAATAGTTTAACTTGAGTATTAAGTGTGTGTATGTATGTGTGTGTATATATACATATATATTAAAAAATTGAATTCAGTTATTTTTCAAATAATTTTAAATTGCAGTCTCTCTTTGGGCTTCAGAGCAAATCAGTAAAACAGCATGTACTTTTTCAACTGTGAGCACTGTTGGTTATCCAAATAAAAGTATCTGTTATCAGAATTAAACTGCTGAAGAGTTAAGACACTGTAAATTGCAAGAAAACAGATATACAGGTTTAATTTTGGTCTTTCTGCTGTATGGGGATGAGGGATGATACACCCATCTGGTTTTCACAGTGGAAACACTGCAAATGTAAGTCAGGATACAGGTATGTTCCTTTGTCTTGATGTTGTTGGTTAAGTTTTGTTATGCATGCCTCTTGTGTCCCTAACCTGCCATATGTAATGAAATAGAGTACCTCTCAGTATTGTTCATTGTATCAGCCATGGCACACGGAAAACAAAATAGTGCCACATATTATATAGTACTGTTGCATATACAGTTTCTTCTGGAATTAATGTGTGTTGGGGCCAATATCAAGGATGAGTTAACTAGTGAGGACCACAATACTGTTTCTACTTGCCCTTTGGAAACTCTTCATTTAAAAGCATAGTCGTTTTGCAGCAGATAAAGCAGCAGAAGCATGAACTAAAATGAACATATTAAATGCATGTATGTTTGATTTTTAAAAAAGAAAATAGCTTTGCTGCCAGTTGAGGGGAGGGAGTGGGGGAGAGAAAAAGAACAAGTGAGGAAGTATTTGCATTTATTTGACAAAAAAAATGAAAACTGGAAAATATCAACTTTGTTTACTAGTCCCTTTTCCCTTCCTTTCTAATTTCTATTTGCCGGTAAAAAAAGGAGTGAAAAGAAATAGAATAAGGGTAGGAATGAGGACGCCCAAATGGAAAATTTAAAATATGTGGGAGTGTTCAAATCTAGATTGAGCAGCGACTTCCTATCACAAAGAAATTACTGTTCCTTAATTTTAAGTAGTTTAGACATGAACAATTAAAGATATAGACAGCTTTACTAGTAGTTTGTTAGGAGCCTGTCTGCTTGAATGTACTATACAAATGCTTTGAGCCCATACTCGCACCTACTTTTAGTCTTTCAGTGCATAGTGCGTGGGTACATCAATTATTACACTAATGGACTGTTATTTTCATGAGAACATTTTTCAGGGGCAAGGGGCGCATTCTTTAACTATATTTTTCTCTCTCACTATGTGGTAGATTGTGGAAGACCAAGTGTTGCTGCAGTCTCTGCTCATCTATTGCCATTTGGCAAACAGGAGAGCGGAGTCTTGTTGTACGCCAGTGGAAGGGTGGGAACCACTGAGGAATACAGCTGAGGAGTTCCTAGAAAGCTACAATGAAATGCATGCTTCTGTGGACCTAGTCTTATTTGAGGGTGTCATGCAGCATGTGTAAGTGGAGTATCTATAAAGGGTGCAAGTAATTCATAATGATGCTACCAGCGTTTGCCTGAAGTTGTTGCTTTTTAGTGTTCTGAGGTGGTTGCAGTGCAGACTCAAAACACTCTCGATGGAAGGCTTATGCGAGGGCACCACGCAGTAATAGCCCTGCCAAATGTGCTTTATTGGTGCCATTGTGGAAGAGCAGATTGTGGCTCAGTGTTAAAGCTAACCTCTGTTTTGTTTGTTTAAACAGAGATTCATCCTTTTTTGCGCTGCACAGAAATTAACAACATTTATTCTCCGAGGTTGGAAAGATAATCTATAATGCTGCAGATAGTCTGCCTTATCTTTTAATTAGTTAATGATGTAACAGGCCTTTATAAGAAAAGTAATATTTATCTTTTGTTTCCAAGACAAGGAAAATGCCTTTAAGATTAGATTCATTCCAAACAAGGACAAGTAATACCTTAAGCATATACTAAATGATGCCACTGCACGGCAGACTTGAATTTGCTTTGCAGCCTAGCCTTGTACATTTTTAAATCTAAACCAACCCAGGCTTGTAAGTGTCATCATAGATTTTTTTTTTATTTATTATTATTTTATTTATCCATAGATTTTTTTTTCATATGGGTTCTTACCTTATCTCAGTTTAATGTAATTTGTTTTTCTCATGTCAGGCAATATCTTAATATCCATCATGGACCAAAATGTGTTTCTGTTTCTGAAATCTGATTAACTACATTTGCTTTGTTTTCCTGCATGGAAGAAAACCAGCCAGTTTTCAGAAGATGAAGTGAAGATTTTGCTGAATGAGTGAGGCACAGATGTCATTGTTGCTCCTTGACATTCTTTATAGACTTTCTTCAACATATACAGTCATTCTGGTCATGTATAATATTGGTGATTTCCAGTAAGAGACAGAGGCCCGTGCTGGCAGAGCTTAGTTTTGTTAAAGCAGTTTCTGTTATTTGCAATGTCAAATCATTTAACATGGAACCTTTTCTTCTTATTGAGTTGGACTAGGATTTCAGTGTCATCGTTTTTCATTTTGCACATAGTCAGGCAGGAGCTATATAAGAGAAGGCACTCTTGACAAAGCAGTCTATTGTAGATGTTTCTCGCCAAGAGGATTAAAAAAGAGCTTAAATTACAAAGATAATCATATGGATCTTTCATAGGGACTGTAGATTTTGTTCTGCTGATTTAGAGTTTGATGTGATAATCATCAGAATTGCAGACAGAAGCCTTCTCAGGTATCACTAGTTTTGCTTGAAAATGCTGGTAAGCCATTATCTGAAGTCTAGTGACTGAGAGTAGTATCCCGGTTTGGCAAACAAAGTGGTAGGGTGTCTTAGCCTTACAGTTTGGCAGTCCCTGAAAAGTAAACATGAAATTAAATCCTGTAGATTTTTTTCCACACCTTTTATGGTTGTTTTTTTTATGGATCTGTTGTGAAATCATGAATAAGGCTGACAAGGCTCTACAGTGAGGTCAAAGAGGATTGGCTTCCAGTAATGTCTTGGTTGAGCAGGTTTCTACCTATTTATTAGATGCAACCAGATTAGACACGTTATCCCTTTATTTAAGAAGGTTCTCATCAATGTTTTTTCAGGGATGATTTTTTCAGTGGCATGAGACATAAAGAGAATGAGATGGTTGCTTTTTGTTTTTTTTAATTGCTACATGAAATAAAAATGAAGCAACAGGTCCAACATGCTGTATCTAAGCTCTGGTCTGCTGATACTAGGCTGTAATCCCTTAGAATCTGCATCTGATTTTAAGAAATGAAAACTTGAAAATAATTTTTAGATGCTTATCTAAATGATTAAAATAAAAATGGCAAGAGATTTCTTTTAATGTCTCAAACATAGTTTTTTGGGGGAAGAACTCTAGCAACTAAATCTTGTCTAATTTTGGGCCCGGTCCTCATCTGGCCTCATTCATCCTATAGTATTCCATGATCAGCAAATAAAAATAGCCTGAAGTAGCCTGGGCTGGAAATTCCAAGAGTAAATTAATATTTGATGCACATTTTTCATTAAGTGATTTACCACCCTTCAGCCTTTGTGGTGTAAACTGCCAGATGTCAAATTTTCATGCGCTCCCAGGGCCCAGTCAAACTCCCTCCAAGTTAAGTAGGTCTTTATTCTGAGTCCAGTCAGGGTCCATCAGGATATTGGAATGATGCTTTGGAGCCGCTTAATGTAAAGAATAAGCAACTAGGCAGCTCCGATCATTGTAGAGGTCAGTGCAGACCTTCGATATTTGACAAAGGAAAACAGCTTTTCTTTCCACTTGCTCAAATATGGGAAAGAAACAAAATGCTGACATTAAGATAATGTACCTTTAGGTGTCAGGAGCATGATACCACAAATACAGACAAAAAAGAAAGAAGGGGGGCGGGAAGCTTGGTGCAATAAAAAGAAATTGAGAAACTTGACTTAACAAGGTTGTTGAAGTCTATGTAGTGTTATTGTTTTTTTGTCATCAGGTGCCGGATCAGTCGTATCCTAGAAGCCCCTAGGGGTTATGCACTTCTGATTGGAGTAGGTGGTAGTGGTAAACAAAGCTTGTCGAGGCTGGCAGCATACATCTGCTCCCTGGAGGTTTTCCAAATAGCACTGAAGAAAGACTACGGGATCCAGGACCTAAGGGTAAACTAATAGATATTACTTGAGTCTGTTGAGTTCACTGCTTCAAGAATGTGTTGCTTTGTTGCTGCACAGGCTTTATAAAATCACAGGTGAAAGTGTAATTTACAGTAACAACCCCTGTGGTTCCTGTGGTTTCCAGCTGTACCTCTTGTTTTCTTTATCTCTGAAAAATGTATGGACAAAAGATATTTTAGTGTCTGTTTGTATGTTTCACAGAATTTTGGTACTTTCTCCGAGGCAGCTACTTCACACACACTACAAATACGTGGTTGGAGTTACAAATTTTTGCGTGTTGTTTCACATGTATTGATTTAGTGAAATAACATTGTTGTGAGTGAGCACAGGGCAAAACTTTGTCCTTGTTGCATGCGAGTCATTTAATCACTTAAACTGGTCCTATGCAAAGATAAGGAATATAGTTGAGTGAGGTGCTCTAGCAGGCTTACAGACTTCAGGACCTTGCAAGACTGAGCCCTATCTGTGTCAGCAAACAGGGAAGGAGGGAACGTTTTCTTCCCCTTCACTCCATGCAGACAGCAAGCAGTGCTTCTTAATCTCAGATTGTGGCCAAATTTGGTGGACGGTGGTCCCCCAAAAGCCCTTCTGTTAGCCTTGGGCCATGGCCACGCCACCACAGCACGTGCAGCCGGAGGCATCAGTTTTCAGAGGGAGGTACATGCTGTTCTGTTTTAGGAAAGTGCTGCGTGTTCTTCAGTGTCTTACACGGTATCTAACTTCTTGTGCCCTCCTACCCTGGGCACGTGAGGTGCAGTGGAAGATGTGGGCTCAAGTGGTCATTTCCCCCATGCTGTTCCCAAGCAGGGAAACTTCTAAGCCTCTGTTAACAAGCCTGAAGATTTGCTTTCTGCGAGGTTGTGTGGCAACTTGTTCATATCGGCCAGCACTGACCTTATTCTGTGTTTCAAATGTGACCATACTCAAATGCAACTGATGTGGGTTGGTTTTTTTTTTCCTGTAACTGCATGCCAAAAACCATACTGTGTTGGTACTACTGCTAGCATAATGGTCCCACGCCATGTCTTTCTCTGGGCCACCCATGTGTGACAGCAAAAGTAACAGTGCACTACTCAACCCCTCAACCCAGTCTTTTTTTTTTTTCTTTTTCTTTTTTTTCATGAGAAAGCTCTCCTAAATAAATTCGCTAAAAAAAAAAAAAGCCTGCAGAAATAACAGAGTTTAAAATGGGTCTGACTCTTCAGTGCAATTCCCAGACATTATTGGTATAGTTATGGCTGGTTTTGATGGGGACTTTCATGGCTGCAATATCCCTTTTTTAGTACATTCATGGGGGGATTTCCTTGACTAGTAGTCCATTTTCATCTTTACCACCAGGTCATGTCAAAACCTCAGTGTTTCATATGGATAACAGGGGCAAACTGCTTTTCCCTTTGGACATTATACAGCAAATTGCAATACGTAAACAAACGGAGAGTAAGGAGAAGTCAGCAATGCATTACCATCCACTAACATGCATTTCACACTTTTTCTGTATCAACATTTTAACAGAATATGAGTGATTGCCTCCTTTCCTTACAGGTAGCTCTTGCCAGTTTGTACATCAAGACTGGTGCCAAGAACATTCCCATAGTGTTTTTGCTGACAGATGCCCAGGTTCCAGATGAACGCTTTCTTGTGCTGATTAATGGCTTGTTGGCATCAGGTGATTAGACCAACACATTTCTTGAAAGATCTTTTCCAGTGACAAATGATCTGTGGTTTCATTGAACTTTAAAGAGATTATTTCTCTTTCAGCTCTTTGTAGGGCTTTTAGAGAAGCCAAGTCAATCCATCCAACTTGAGCATTGAGTCTAACTTGCTTAAGAAAGCATTGCCCACTGAGGAGAGAAATTGCTAAGGCTTATCATGTGTAAGTGCATTGATCTGGGAGGAGATGGGAATCGCTCTTTCACTTAAAGCCATGTTTGCTTTGGTATGATTCCACTGACTTCAAGCAATGTCTTTGTGACTGCAGAAGTGTAAGACAGTAATGCCCTTTCACCCATGTTTTGAAAAAATAGAGAATCTAGATTCTGAATGTGGGGATCTAGAGATAGGTGGAAGAAAAATGGGAATAATACCATGCTGTACAGATGGACGGCATCTTGAAAGATATTTTTTTTAATTATTATTTATTTTTGAGACCAGACTGGAAAACAATTTTCTAACAGCCTGTAAAAAAAGAAACCACTATTCTGCAGGATATATAATTTATGAGCGAACTTCCTATCAGGGCAAATATTTTTATCTTTTTAAAACAATGTTGTTTCCTGTCCCTTAAAAAAAGAATTGTATTTTTTAGGTGAAAAGGTGTGTGGAACAGGAAGAAACTGTTTTGTTACTTGATGTACCTACTGTCATAGCATAGCTCTAGTTATGCACCTAAACCCCATTGTGCCATACACAGTGTAGAAGACTATTTCTCAGGATGTGTTGTGTAACGCTTCTCCTAATTGCACCTTTGTCTTCTCACAGGAGAGTTTCCAGATCTGTTCAGTGATGAAGATGCAGAGAGCATAGTTACAGGAGTTAGAGAGAAAGCTGCTGGAGTAGAGTGTGGCTGCGGTTAAAAGTAAGGCATATCTCGAGGGCAAGAGGCAGTACTGAGCTGGTTAAAGTAACAACGTATTTTAGTTGTCTTATAACCTATAACCCCGCATATGTTGGCATACTTCTCTTGAAAGACATACTTTCTGGCATGTGACACCAAATTTGCCTCTGTCGTGTTACCCCTGTAATAGCCTGCTCTATGTGGAGGCTTGGTGTACGCCAAGTTTTACTCCCAGACCTGGATATTGACTTCTGCCTGTTTATAGGAAAGTCACATAACTGCTCTGTGTCTTAGTTTCATGGTCTTATGTGTTGAATATAATGATGCATTTGAGAGAAGTAAGATGCTGATGAGGAGCGCAGTTAGTGCAGTTGTAAATGTGTTCCCTAACTACATGTGCAGTAATTCTTCTGTATAGCCATGTCTTAAACATTTGCACAAATGACTGAAATTTCACAGTAAGTGCTAATCCTTTCTACTTTTCCTATGCCAAACTGGGGAAATAAAAATATCCATGCAGCTGTTTTCAGGTCCAATGCTGTTTAGCAGTACACATTAATATGATACCACAATTGCAACAAGTGTCTCTCTTAGAACTCCATTTTAGAGGCAATGCAGTTGAGCTGGGTTGTCGTTCTGTCCTGAAACCTGCAAAGCAGAAGCTTGGAACACTGGTTTTGGAGTGGCATCTTTAAGAACTTTTGGTTTATGCAGACTTCAATTTTACACATCATCTGAAACATACGTAGCTGATAAGAAAATTAAAAGTTTGAAAACCATTAACCTTTTAGAAAGAGAAAGTTTTGAAAGGAATATATGCCCCATACTTTATGCATTAAACTGATCTGTTTGGGGATGAGAAGAGCCTTCCCATAGGAGATTATGCCACGGTAGTCTTCTGTGTGGTTTTTTTCTCCTTCTGAATAGTTTAACCACCACTGATCTAAAGACCATTCCTATTTGGTTATGAAATTTTTCAAGGTCTTACACTTTATAACATACCACTTTCTAATTTTTTTTCCCCTCATCTTCTCTCTTTTCCTATCCTGCTTTAGTTTTGCTGATGTTCCCTCCTATCTCTAATTTTGTTGCCATCACTTCTGTCCCTCCACAAATTTCTTCTGTAACTTAAAGGCCAGTGGAGACTTGTATGGCATCTAGTGTGACATATTCTGTATCGTTTTTACTTTTCTAGACTTCCGTGACATAGTCAATAGTGGTGCTTACGGTCCGTGTATGTATTTCTAGTCAGCCCTATTTGTCTCTGTTTCATGACCATTGCATTTGTGTACGTTTTTTAAGAAAGGACAGGAAAAAAATATGATGTCTAATATCTTTCTTGATTTTCTTCTTTCTCATTTCTTTCCCTTTGTGTTTTCCTTGCCTCCCCAATAATTTCTTCCTTTTTTTTTAAGGGCTTTTTGAAAGCCATCTTTCAAATGCTTTTTACCTTGCAACCATTTCACCAGTCCCCCACTGTGAAAATTAGCGCTTTTGGAGGTAAGAACAGGAGATAGCTATTCATGTTGCAGGGAAGCAAAGTAGAGACATTATAGTACTGAAGGAGACAAATTTAATGAGTTAACACATTGGCAGATATCAGTATGGACTTTTAGTTAGTGCTGGGTGACCTATCACCTCCTCCTTTCCCTAGATTTGAAGACTAAAAGACTAATAAAATGTGTAAGAGAACAAAAGGGAGAATTTAGACAGTTTCAGAATGTTAAAGCTTAGTGAAGTGATATGGTCTAATTTTTCCATTTGATTTTAAAAAATCAACATCCTGCATTAAGCCACATTTCCTTTGTGCTCATCTACAGTTCTGTTTGTGATGAGGAATCAGGAACCCAAACTACACAGTACAATTCTTGGAACCACCATAGCACTTTGGGTTTGTGTTGGTTTTCTTCATTGTGGGACTTGCAATCAATTCTGCTGTTAATGTACTGAGAACATGCCATGTATGTAGGTGCAAATTTATGTCAGGGTAAGTTGGAAGTGGATTGCACTATTATAAAATATGGCTCCACAACTGAAGTGTGTGTGAAGACATATGTGCACCTGAGGATTTCAAAAGCTTTCATGATGAATGATGAAATAAATTAAAAAGAATGCTGCTCAAGCAAACAAAGCTGATGGCCAAACACTGTGAGTGGTAATGTGCTGACAGTGCTAAGGCATGCCATTGTGTAGGCTAAGAGGTTTCTAAGGCTCACAGTGATTTACGGGAGCTCCAGAAGTTTTTCAATATGCCACATCTATGCAGTAATCACTCTTAAATACTCTGCAAATTACCAATTTTTTTAATAAAAGTAAAGGTAAGAAGCAATTATTTCTTGAAAGCATTGATATGAGGCATAGCCAGTCAGTCCTGCTGTCTCTTGAGCTCTATCTGATTTTCTTTTATTCTTTTGCTTATGGCAACCTTTTGATATTTTCCCAAAAATGGGAACACTGTGCCTAAATCCCTTGCTGTGTCCTACACAAACATACTCTTAAATGTACTTTTTCCAGTAAACATACTCTGTAGAGCGTTTCATCCTTGCATGTTTTCTGAGCTCTACATTTCCTACTAGATCACCTCAGTTTCTTCAGTGCTCTTAAATATTACTATATATTCTGAAGCCATACGTGTTATATGGCTTTTCTTCTGAACGGAATCTCTGTTACTCAGTCCACATGCAGTTCGTTTTCTTCATAAGCTGCTGATCTCTGCTACAAATACTTGCTCCTCCTTTCTTGAACAAGTTTCCTTATTGTGCAGTTTCCTCATGCTTCAAAGTTTACAGTCACTCAGTGGTTGTTGTGAACTCCCAGTATTAAGAACTTAATCTGCTGGTTTTAGGGGAATACTGTTTCTCCAATTTACTGCCAATAGGTAGACTTGGCTGGACTACTTCAGTCATCGCATCCTTATAATGGTGTCCTCCTTGCATAGTCCTGTCAGTATTTAGCTGGCTCCTCATTTTCTAAGGAACTCAGCAGTAAATCAGTTTCATGCCTCATCCAGAATTAACAACATACATAGGCAGGGCAGGTGCCCTGCCTCACCACAGGCAATCTTGTCCATACTATTACTATTACTTTGCTTTTAAATAATTTCCTAATCCTCTTTCATCCGGAGATGTTAGCGTTGTACTTGTGGTGTGTTTCACCACTGACAGAACATCTCTTTTATCTGTGAATCTGAGAGGAACTTTTGCAGCTCCATCACAGCGTTTGGCCAGCTCTGTGGTTTTTCATTTCAGGGCATAAATGCACATGCTTATGAGCCTGACTGCTTTAACCCCAGCCAAAGAGAAACATGTTTTTAGGGTTTCTGGTTCTATGTTAAACTAATACTAACCCCAGATGTGATTATATTTGTCTGAGTCAATGGGAAATAAGGGTTCAAGAGATCATGCTATCACCTAATCAATCCCACCTCCCAAGTAATTCCTGAACTTGCCAACCAATTGCCACCAAGGAGGCAGGTAGATCAGGGACAGACAGACACAGTTACTGCTCCCCCACCAAAAGAAGGCTGTTATGCTATTGGAACGCTGAGAAGCTATCAAGGTTTTGTAAGTTCTGTAGCACACAAAATAGCTTTTTCTGCAGTTGGCAGGCTCTTACAGAGTTTCTGTTTCTCTATGAAAAGCTCTAGGCTTTTTTCATTTGGATGTCAGCCATCTCTTCTTGAGTCCTGAGAGAACTGATTTATAAGGATACATCTATATTAGTAAATTTATGAGGTGTGTTTTGTGGTCCTGAGGACTAGTGGCATGACATGGCTGGCATCCACATGGCTTAGCTTTTCTCTTGCTCTGCTCACAAAATTATGGCATCACTGTAGGGCTGGCTAGGAATGATTCCTAGTCGGTATACCTCCTTACTCCTACTGTACACTGGTCCTGTCAGACCAGTGGTCAAGTGTGTGTCATAGAATCAGAGAATCGTCTAGATTGGAAGGGACCTTCAAGATCATCGAGTCCAACCATCAACCTAACACTGACAAAACCACCACTAAACCATGTCCCTAAGCACCATATCTACTTGTCTTTTAAATAACTCCAGGGATTGCAATTCCACCACTCTTTAGTTTATTAGTATTAAGATACACTGTTTTCTGTCCTGCTGGATGTTCACTAGATGAACCTAGAGAGCTTGCATCTCAGATAAGCAGGAAGAGGTTGAAGTGAGAAACATAGTGTAAGAAACATCTGTAGTGAGTGGCATGTGAGTGTGAGGCTCAAATGGGACATTTGAGAAAAGAGAGGTTTTGTTTTCTTAGGAGTGGTGAATGCTACATGGAAGTTAATTTCACATGATACCAGTTCTTAGGCCCACACTGACTGTTTTTATTGTGCAATTGTGCAAATTTGAATCTTAAAAATGTCAGATGAAAGTCTCTTGCACAGTGCCTGTCAATCTACATTTCTTTCAAAGAAAGGGATGGGTCTATCTTGGAGAACTTCCTAAGTTTTTCTAATACTATATGAGATACCCTTACTGTAATATTTATATCCTGGTTATCTTGCAAGAAATGAAGCATTTCTTACACAGAGCATTTCCTATTCCCCCCCCCTTTTTTTTTTTTAATCTCTGTCAAATTAGACTGTCATTTATGCCCTGGGCAGAACATAAACGTTTTCAAAATATGACTGCCTTGCTTAAGCAAAGATTGTTCAAAATGTAGTCAGTAATAATTACTCATTTTTCCTCACAGCTCTCTTGTTATCAGATCACATGACATCTTCATTATTCTGTGTGCAAAGCAAGCAGTGCACAAGGTCCTTGATAATACTGGGAATTCACCGGGGAAAATGCAGATGAGCCCTGAAAACACGCTGCATCAAATCCTTGCCTGATATGAATTTACCAAAATTCACTAAAGCCGAAGGAGATAGAAGGGTTATACCATGGTGAGGATCTGGTTACCTGCCTTTTATGACTACCTTTTCAAGTATATACTGTCTCCTGTGTCTGTATTGTCCACAAAAAATAATTAACAAAGACATAGATATTTAATTAGGGTAGTACATCATACCTAGGGCTGTGCTGGAATCTTCTGCCTGACATTACGATATAGTAAAAATCACTCAGTTGTAACTTTGTGTTTTAGAGAAAAGTAATGGAAATTTTAAATAGTGTAGTTGAATTTTGAGTTCTAGAACCAGCTATTCTAAGAAGTAATGTATTACAGGATTGAGAAATTGTTCCTCTAAACTTAGTCCTGACATGATAATCTACCAAGTTTGTGTGTAGATAACTAACTTTACCTATTGCTACTTTTTAATTGAATTGAATTGTTTCTCTTCATTCTGTGCAAGGTTTCTAGGATTCAGGTCTACTGCTGTTCTCTTTATTATTGGCTTTTGCAGATCCTCTCACCTAGTCCATCTCTTCTTAGCCTTCATAGCCGTTCTTTTCAGCTGTTATCTTCTGCTTTGTAATCTGCACATGTGAAATAACAGCTATGTATTTGAATATGTCTGCATTGCAAGCAAAAGATTGGTATATCTGTATTTCATGTATACTAAGTTCACCTGCCTTTAAAATAGCAGTTTTCAGGAACATTCATAATATAGTTAGGACAGTTGAGTCCAGGATACTTACTCAGGTATATTTCCTTTTTCTTGGTTGGCCTTTCCAGCCAAATACTCCTGGTAGGACAAGTTGTGTGCCTGATATTTCGTGTGAAGACTTTCACTAGGGCTTGCTTACCATGTTTAGCAACTTGTGCTAGATGTGCTGTTGCTTCAACCCTTTCTCTCCTGTTTGCCTTCTCTTATCACTTTGTTGACCTCCTATTCTGTACTTATTTGTTATGGGAGTTAACTGTTGAGAGGCTTTTGTGTGCTGTGGTTCTCCACGTGAGGTGCAGTAGTACTGTGCTGGATAAACATGACATTAGAATAAAGATTAGGATGTACTACTATAATGTACTCTTTAAAACTTCTGTAAATTTTTTTTGGAGGGGTGGCCAAAGGCAAGGAGAGAACAGATGGGTTTTGGGTATGACTTAGTAAATCTAGAATTTAGATGCTAGGATAAAGTTAAAAGTAAGCAATCCTGAAAGGGTCAGTATTATCTTCTTGGGGATCTGCAGTTCATATGAACCAATGCAGTTCCATATAGGTACACGTAGTTCTTTTAAATCACTCCTAACAAATTACGTTGGATAGAGAAAGCACCTTCTCCCCTAAAGTTCATCATAAGATTGATATAAATAGGGCATAAATAGTAATCATTCCATACAAACAAATGTTTAATATTTAAGGAGGATAAAATATTACTTAGGGTACAAGACTAAGGAAAACACTAAATTCTGATTTGAGTTTGGCAAATGGTCCAAAACTTTGATTTGGACTCTTCTTGCAGTCCAGTACTTAGGGAGTTAAGTCCAAATATGAGCAATGTGAGAAGCGTAGGAGGGTGTAGAAGATGTAACTTCTAGCAAGACTCTGTATGGTTTGCAGCTTTAGAGGTGTGATGGATTCAGTTTGGCATCACTGCTATAGCAAGGGCACTTGTGAGAAGCACATCAAAGCAGGGACGGATATCTCTAGGCTCTCCATGACTGCTGCTGCCATAGCAGGGACAGTGTGGAGATCTGAGAACGTGGCTGCTAGAGGAATGAGAGGAGACAATGAGGTGCCCCAAGCATCAGCATTGCTCACGATGCCTCTGATTTTATAACAGAACATAGAATTTTGTCAGAAAATGAGGTGATGTGAATGAGAGGGAGAAACAATGTCTAATTGAAGAATACGTGATATAACAGAAAAGAAATTTCAGAAAACTCACAGAAGAGTCCAAGGTCTTTGAGAATCACAAAGCAGACCTAGAAGACTCTTCATGTACATTTCTTCTCTGATTCAGAGTTTTGGGGTGGAGACCATCTATTCTTGTATGTTTTGATTGTTTCTTCTGTGTTTGCCCTTCTTTCTCATCAGCCTGATAAAATTTTGCTGTAAATTCCAAGATCTTTCTGTGGTCTTTGTACAGTCTTAGCATAGTTTTCATCGTGTGGCTAGAATGGATTTCTGTGTGGAAGTTTCTGCCATTTGCCTCTTTGTTCACGTTCAAAGTAGATGACATTTTCTTCTGTACCTTAGACCTACTTGCTGATCGGCCTGTCTTTGTAACAGCCCTGGACAACCTGGACTCCATTGTGTTTTTGCATGGGTGTCTACATTTCTGCCTAAATTCTTGCAGATGGGGGAGAACATTACCTTCCTGCAAATATGAGAACATGCACTGCTGTTTGTAATTCTTGCAAGAGTCAAAGGTCACAAGTGATTTAAAACCAGTGGTTTCCCTTGCTGACACATTCTCAAGTACTTCCTAGACAAATGTGCAAATTGCCTGTGGTTAGAAGAATTTTAGGTTCATGTAAGAGAAGTATTTTTATCTGTTTGACAATAAACTAGATAGTAGGGGGACCAGAAGAACTACAGCAATTCAAAACTCTGTTTTAACATGAAATAGTCCTCTATATCCCATTCCACACGAGAGAGAAAAAATGTACCATGAGATCTTGTAGCTCTGGGAAACTTGTAAGCATGTTGGAAATGGAATAAGTACTAGTAAATACCCTCCATTTAGAAGTATAAAGAGGTAAACAGATTAAAAAATGGTGGAACATGCAGTTAATTCACAGTGCAGTCTAAAGCATGGGCTTGGGGGCTCTAATTTATTGAATATTTATTGTTCACTCACCAGTAAAGATTTCAGTGAATTCTTCTCTGTTTTATGTCCCACTAAGTATTTTAGTCTTCACCATTTCTCTTCCTGTGTGTCACAACATGGGAGACTATCATTGCTTATGTTTGCTTTCCTTGTGTCTTCCTCTTACCATTTTTCAGGTCTTTCTTTTTTTTTTTTTCTTTTGAGATTGTTTCACACGTCTTCTGCCTTTCACCTCCTCTGTTTCCACCATGGCTCCCAACAGAAGGGACCACATGCGCTTTTCTTGCTGTTACACTTGGCCGTATCACACCCTTCTGAAAACGGTGTCACTGATCCAAAGCCTCCAATAATCCCAAAATTCCACTCAGTTTGTGAAGCCATGAGAAAGAAGTTTTTTGTGAGATAGAGCCTGACCAGTGCATATGACCAAAGGCCATTTCTTAACTGATTTTGCTAAAAAGGATGGGAATAAAAAAATGACATACCCTGTGGTTCAGCATAAAATGTAAGCTTTACAAAATGTATAAATGTCCCAGGAAACAGTTTCTCTTCAAGAGGCTTCTCTGAATAATGGTAAAAGATTTTCTTGTTTTGACTTAGTTCTACTGAAACTTCCTCATCTTTGCTAATAACTAAAGGTTAATTGCAGAAATTGTTGCCTTGTGTTATCCAGTGAAATATTATATTTAATGAAATATATTAATTATATAATATTAATATTTAATGAAATATTAATAATAAAAAGAAAATAATGAAATATATACNTCCTCCTCAGACGCCAGCTATTGAAGAAAGAGCACTGACCCCTTTGATCCCTCAGCTTTTATACTGAGCATGGGGCAGATGGGATGGAATAAATACCCTGTTGGTCAGTTTTGGGTCACCTGTCCTGTCCGTTCCTCCCCGCAGGTGGGACCTCTCTACACTTTTCCACTGCCAACCCTCCAACGGGGCACATAACAAAGTTATCTGGCCTTGGGGGTTATAGCAATAAGTATAAGCAGGAGCCTCTCTGCATGCCATGCCTGGGCATCAGCTATAAACACAGGTCTTATCACTCTGGGAGCGAACATTGTCTGCACAATATGCTGTTAATTTCAGTAGTTAGAAGAGGCCCAGATAAGAAGCAAAGTTACTGAACAAAATTGGTCCTGTTTTACCTCAAACCAGGACACCATCACAGATTTATTTTCCTTTGAATATTTTAGCCTACCCTTGTTCGGACATCCCTTTCCACTTTTGTAAAGAGTAGTCCTTAAAAACTCACATACAAACTAAGATGCAGATCTCCTGGTCTTTCCGTTCTTTCAGTGGGGTTGCAGCGTGTATTAAAACGGCATAAAGCAGCTGGAATAGATTTGGCAACTCGAGAGCTGGGTTTGTGTCACGGTGACCAGCTGAAGGTGTGCCTCCTGGCTGGCTGCGTGCCAGCCACCCCCTGCGGCTGCGTTAGTATTTGTAGCTGTCAACCCCAGTGACTGATACCGGCGTGGAGAGAGGGGAAGGAGGCTGCGGGTATGCTGTGTTTGTGCAGTGGATAGGGTGTAAAATCTATTTGCTCAAGGTAGCTGGCGAAGTTTATTAGCTGCCAAATTTGGTTTGCAGCCTCAACTGTGCGCTGGCCGGCACTGGGCCGTGGTTTGTTGCGTGCCTTTCTTTGATCGCCTTAGCTTGCCTTGTGATTCTTTTTTTCTCCCTTTTCCCTCCCTCCTCTCCGCAGATCGTTCTGTGTTTCTCTGTGGCCGGCGCCACACTGCGAGGGCGAGCCTGGAAGTTCCCAGCCGTGGTGAACTGCACCGCTGTTGACTGGTTTCGTGAGCGGCAGCGGGCAGCCCGGCGCGCCGGCAGCAGGAGGCTGGTTGAGGAAGCCGAGGGGGTCGAGGTACAGAGTTTCAAGCTCATCAGTCTTCTAAGAAAGCAACTGAGACCATTGAAAGATTGATAACTGAATAAGCTGAAAAAAAAACAATGCTCTTTTGGTCCTTCTTGCACACTTGTTGCCTTTGGTGTTGTTCAAGCTCACCCCTGCTAGAAGCTGAATTTTTATGGTGTGTCACTGCCCAATTCCTTCAGCAGAGTTGAGTGAACTGTCTAGTACAGGCAGAGAAGTGAGGGGAAAAGAAGAGAGGTGTGTAATTCATAGCACTCTCTTTGCAGAATCCGTCAATTCTGGGCTTTGTAGGATCCTATAGATACAGAATTTATTTGACTCTTTTCAATACAGTTAAATATATTCACCAGTGCTGTAGCAAGTGAGGCTGAAATATTGCAGTGCACAGTCCAAGCTAACTAAAGAAAAGTTTTCCCTCTCTTCAGCAACTAATCAGGTAAGAATTTCCCCTACAACCATATGGCAAATGCATTTAGAGTTTTAATATCTGGGCAGTTATTCTCTTTTTATTCCCGATTGATCTGGAGTGTGACTTGTTTGTTTTCAGGAAAAAAAAAAAAAACGTGCATTAGTGGATTTCCTTTCAGGAAAAAGGAATATTCTCATATTCTTCTAAGAGTTTTAACAAGCTGCCTCTTTTGTCCCACCCAGCATGGGACCACGCTGTCGTGCTGGCAGTGAGACTGCTCAGGTGTTTGCTGGTGGAGTAATTCACATAGATCCAGAAAAGATTTACTTTCGGCAATCGCAGCTGCAGTAGTTTCATTCTGGAGTGCTGTTGTATTTGGGACCATTCATTTGTGCAGGGGATTTATAATCATGAGAGACTGAGGATTTTGGGAATGCCCGAGGAAGAGCCTTCTGGTTTTAGCCAAGGGTAGTACCCGTCCCGGCACAAATCTCTGCGTACCCCTACAAACTACAGGGAGTCGTCAGGAAATGAAGGCGAAGGAGAGGGGAAATCTGCGGGGGTGCCTGGGGCTGGGTACCCCGCGGGTCCTTCCCCTCCCCGGGGCTTGTGCGAGGCCGTGGGCATTGGCCACCGCGGGGGGGGAGGAGAGGGGAGGGGGGGGGCCGCCCGGCTGCCGGCCGCGGGGGCAGCCGCGCTCCCGCGGCATACGGATGCCTCCTATAGGACTGGAAGGGAAAGAGATGTTTGCAAGTCCTCGGCGTTTATGTTTTCCATCAGCACCTTCTGCTTTATTTTCACAGCTCAGAAGAGATTTGAAGCGTTATTAGGGTAGTTATTTGTTGTCCTGTGGATTATGTGGGCGTTTTGCCTTTTTTTTTTTTTTTTTTTTTTTTT
>VZSZ01002053.1:127812-162693 GCA_013398815.1 Ibidorhyncha struthersii
GAAACCAACTTACGTATTCCCATTTATTTGAAAGAAACCGTTAGGATTTTACAGAGAAAGGAGAATACAATTTGTTTTGACTTAAATACATTGGTTTTTCAGGTCCTTAACTGATTATATTTTTTCCTTTGAAAATACATCTGCTCATCAGAATATAAGCTTTTAATATTGAAACTGTTTTGAGGGGATTTTAATGTATTTTTAATTTAAGCATTATGTTCCTATATAATTCCTTTTGTAGATATTTAGGAAAGAATTCACTGATCCAAGCAACTGTTTATGAGTCTCTTTTGCACATTGGTGTTAACTGCTCCTAGTAAATATCTCTCCTATTCAGCTCCTAACAAGTGAAATAAATGGCAACTAAGGTTGAGAGTGAGTTAAGGTTTCTGTGTCATCAACATACGTAGAGCAGTACTGCGTGCCTGAGTCATGTCTGCATGTACAGCTGACAGCAGAATGCAAAAAATATTAAGAGACGGGAAGGATTTGAAAGTGATGTGAAAAGTGAACCCAGGAGAGAGGCATTGAAGTAACAGAGAAACTATGACAGTGTTATGGGGGGAGAGAAGGGAGACTCAACCAAGAGAGACAGCGGGGAAGCAAAACCGAACCAGAAAGGTAGGAGAGGTGTAGAGCAAAGAGTCTGAGGAGGAGTAAAAGGGAGGTGAAGGGAGAATGATCACAGAAAAACAGTTAGTAAAGGGAGAGGGGACAGGAGAGTTGCAGGGGTGCATTAGGATATCAAAAGAATGAGAGGGGCTGGGTGGAAAAGGACCACCCTGAAGAAGTGGGAATCTTAGCTGCAGTCTGCCAACCCCTCTCCAGTGCTAATGTATGCCTGGACTTCTGAAACATACTATAATCATGCTGTCCCATATGATGAGCAGTGCGAGGTCTACTACTGAGTGGTTATTTTGGCATAATTGACACTTAGCTCCTAATTGTCCTTTTTCAGAGTTTCCAAAAATACAGTAATAGTAATTGATTTTTTTGTTTGTTTGTCACTGTCTAACAATTTTACAGATTATTTTTAATTAGGGTAGCTTGAAGTTAAGCTAATGATCTTTCTTTTTCCTCTTCAAAGTTCCATACAAATATGACATCATATCCACATTGCTTTAACAAAACCTGAAAAAAATCAGCGTTTAAATGGTGAGAGAAAAACGTAAAAAATTCACTGTGATTGTGGGAGTTAAAGGACTCTGTCTTCAAACCAAGTCGAGGTACTCTTCTGGAAGATACGGTTTATCCAGGGAAGGGCGAGGCGGGGGCAGATTGAGCTCAGCATGAAGATGGTGAGCTGCAGCGTCAGTATGTGCTAAGAAGGATGCTGTGAACATCCCTTCTGCCATGTGTGGAAATATCTGAACAGAAAGAACAAGTGATCCTCCCTAATTATGGAGCCTGTTGAAAACAAGTCCCGTGAGCCCCTTTTCACTTGGAAGGACATTGGTCAATATGTGGGTTAAGGACAAGAGACAGTAAGTTCAGAGATATTTGGAGGGAAATGGAGAGTATCAGAAATTTAATCAATTTGAATGTCTTTGGTTTCTCGGGAGAAAAGAAAGGAAAAGAGCCCTCTTCTGTTTCAGTACTCAAATTGCTAAACTTCATTTTAAACAAGCACAAGAAAAGAACACTATGCAGCAGTTCTGAAATCCATGTACTGAGCTTAACAAACTTACAAAAGTCCCGTTATACCTCATTTGCTATAAACATAATCTATAGTATTTTAAAATAATGTCTCCGTCTTCAAATTCAACATGACAGGCAATCTCTCTTCCTTACTGGAAGAATGTCACCTCTGCTGGTGTCACATATCAGCACTGAGTATAGACTAAAGGAATCAGGATTGTTTAATCCATCCCTTTGAAAATAACAGCAATGTACATCTCTGCCATCTCCTTTGAGTATTTTGCTGTTGCTGTCTTGTATGCTGCTCCTCTGGTACTTAGCACCACACAGCACACACTATTAAAGCATAGCAAGGATAATTCTTTAGGTTCTTAGTTTATCATACTCCATAGTATTTTACAACATGTGGTATGGCAAAAAAGTGATTATTTTACTTTTTTTTTGCCTTTGTCCTTTGCCTCTTACACTCCCTACTCCTCCACACATGCGCTTCCCAGTTACCTCTTCCTCCAGACAAACGCTAGTTTGGTTTTATTATTATTTTTTATAACTGCCCACGGGATCTGTTCAAGTTCGGTGGTGTTGGTCTTTTATGCTGTGTGCTTGCCATGTTTCGTCCTAGCTCAACTTAACTGCAAAGGGCCAAGATCTATCAGTATGGTAATGACTAATTTACACCCTGAGGAAAGTAGAAGGGCAAAACTCCTGTCTAAGCTGTCCTCATAACTTGCATTGGGATTTGTTTTTTTATGCATGCTGAAAAGCCAGTCAGCCAAGGCCTAGAATAGAGAGACTGCGTAAGAATGAGCAGACTTCACCCTTGTATTTTCTTTCAGGTTGTATATAGCTTTATTGCTCAGTTGTCTTTAGGACTATTGAATTGGTTTGAATCGTACCAGCCTAATCTTCATTACTGGCTTCAAGCTACTTCAGGCTTTCTCGTGAACTGCAGTTAAATCAGATTTTGTTACTGTATCAACTCTTTTTTGTTTGCCTTTTTTTAATAAAGAAGGCTAAATTAGCAATAATAATTTCCTTTGCCTACATCCCTGAATGGGCATGTATTGAAAAGTACAATGTAGTATTAAAAAAAAAAAAAAAACTTGGAGATAAATGAATGGCAGAATAAATAATTTATGCTAATGAAATTACTGCAATTAGTAGTTCCACAATGACCCTTTTAGAAGCCACAGCTGTTAATGTCAGGAAGTGCTGTCACCGCTGACCTTATCATAAGAGAAAGTGACAAATTGAAAATGCAGGGAAGACCAATCCTCAAAGAGGTCTGTTCGGGAACGATTAGTGTTTTCTGAAAACCAGTGTGAATTACAACCAGCTGCTCTCTGGCTCGGCGTGTCTCCCATGCTGTGCCATTTTGTTAAGCTCGATAACAATAGTTATTTTGCCCCATTGAGACAAGTTGTCTCGGGCCACTTCCAGCTCTACCGGAACCCACTTCTTCCCTCACTGATTTACAAATGAAACTGTTGTTAGAGGGCTTTTCAGGGCTGCTGAGTAGAGACCTCTCATAAGGATCATGTGGAAGGAGGTTGTCTTTCGCAAGGAAGAGCTGTACTGCAGGGTGCGTCTGTGTCACAAACGATGAAAAAGGGAGAGAAAGGCTGAAACACATTTCAGTTGGAAGCCAAGCGCTGCTCAAATCTGCATAAAATGTTCATTCCTGCTGACTAGCCTTCCTTTTACGATTTTATTCTGAAGATGAATTTACACTAGCTTTGCCTCAACTAATGATGTTCTGATTTTTTTTTTGCAAAGCAATTTGTTTCTGCTTTCCCTAAATGCAAATCATTCTTTATTTTGTCCTTGTTTTAATTTCTGTTTTTGTAATCATATGTGAAATAAGTATTCTTCTAAACTAGCTTTTAAAAGTCACAAGAAAATAATGAGGTTTCTTACTGAGAAAAATGGCCAGTCTTTGTGCGTCACCCTGATTGTAATATTAATGATGTAGGCTTAAAACATTTAACTGCATCAACAGCCACTCGTGAGCAATTTTCCCAAAGTTCCCTAACCATTATTGACAATGCTTTGGTAAATTATGTGTGACTTTCCTAAGAGTTGGTGTAGCTCATTTAATTCATATTAATTGATTTTTAGGCTTCCCTTGATTAATTGAACTGGGTTCGTCTTGTACAGAATGCAATAAATAATCATTAAAATGAGGGAGATGTGACTCCACAAATTACAAAGTTTAAGTATGCTAGAAGTCATAGAGGACAAAATGGAAGTTTGTTACAGTGATGGAGTTAAATGGGTTTACTTAGTATTTCCCTGTTAATTTTGCATACAGTGCTCTTGCTTAGACATGTATATGCATCTATTCTAGTAATATAGGTAGATAGGATCCTTTAAAATAAACAAAAATGAATCTGTTTTTTTTTTTTATTTCACCTTTATCCTGAGGAAGTATACTCTAATTCAAAGTAGTGTAGTAGTATCTTGTATTTTCTCGTTCAGTTTTCAAAAAAATTTAGAAAAAGGAACTTTGAGCTTTAGTCCTGGAACTACCTCTCTTTTTGCTGTGAGAGGTGCATACAGACAGGCATTTTACCTCTGCATTTTGCTCAGAAATACGTGACTAAATGACCATCTGGAGCTGTTTTAAATACACTTAGCCTGTTTTGGTTATCATACAGGGTGTGAAAAGCTTTTCCAGTATCATGGTTGCATTTTTCTCCCTGTGATGAGAGAGAAACCCCATGTAGTGCTGTGTGGCACCCAGCACAGCCCCCTTGGACCACAGGACCACCCTGGGGTCCATTCTGCGGTGTGCTGAGATCTGCTTGGAGCTGGAGGAATACTTCGTGGTTTCACGCCTGGTGGCACATAGGGAAGAGGTGTCAACTGTGAGAGGTCGGAGTGACTCTGAACTCCATTAAGTTGTAACCACTTTTCTTGTCAAATACCCCTTGAAACTGATAGAAGGTCTCTTCAGCACAGAAATGCTGCAGATTTTCTGATGTTTGTAGAGACTCAACATTCAGAAGCACTCCACAGTGGTCTAATCCTGCTCTCACAACAGTTTGTGTTTATTGCTGACTTTGACAAGCACAGATAAGCAGGGATTTGTACAACTTCAGAAATCTAAATCATGGAGTCCAGTTTTGTTCCATCTGAAGTTAATGGCATAAATGCACCTCACTCTGAACAGGAATTTGATGATACATGAGGTATGTGGGGATCAGTGTGATTAGAGTAACCACTCTATTGTATTTCTTTAACCTCTACAGGATTTTTCTTAAATGGGATTTCCAAGGGTGAAATAGAAAACACATATAATATTAACTCTGCATATAGCAGTATAGTGACGGATTCAATCTCTTTTTTTAGCTTTCAGGAGTATTTATTTAAAAAAAAAAAAATGAAGCACTGAGCTTCTGTGGTAATAAAGGCTTAATGAATGCCAGCGCAGAATTAATTAATTTATATGCAAAAAAGTTGGGGAAGGCTCATTTTGCTTTAATGTTTTTTATCTGCTGACAAAGTTACGTTTAGGGTAGGCTGAAGAATAGTTTTGTGAGCAAGGCATCGTTAGAAACATAATCTTTTCTGATTTACGTAGATATACTTAATTTTTGAAAGATTTCTTTGCTCCTATGTTTTGATTTGTTCTTGTTCCTTGGAGAAGTTCAGCCACTCATCCAGGACCCCATTTGAGATTTCATGGCTTATGCCCACACCAGTGTTAATATGCTGAGTGCCAAATGCAATTGTAATGAGAGGCGATACAATTACACCACTCTGAAGAGTTTTCTGGAGCAAATCACACTTTATAAGATCCTCTGAGAGAAGAAAAGCAAGGAGATGTCGGGACACATGGAGGACCCGGTGAATGGCATGCAGAAGCTGAAGACAGCAGATTTCCAGGTAAACTGTGAAAGTCGCAACCTTTTCTTTCATTCTTTACAAATAATCTTGGCTTTACTGCTAATAAACCAAAGTTATTGCAGCACCTTTTCATTAGACTTATTAGTTGTGGGGTGATATTTTTGTGGTTTACTGAAATTACTTGATTTGGGAAACTGGGGTGTTTTTTTTTCTTCACATAGAAGCTCTTAGAATCATAGAATCATAGAATAGTTTGGGCTGGAAGGGACCTTCAAAGGTCATCCCCTGCAATGAACAGGGACATCTTCAGTTTGCTCAGAGTCCAGTCCAACCTGACCTTGAATATTTCCAGGGATGGGGCATCTACCACCTCTCTGCGCAACCTGAGCCGGCATCTCACCACCCTCATCATAAAAAATTTCTTCCTTATATCTATTCTGAATTGGCCCTTTTCTAGTTTGAAATGATTGCCTCTTCTCCTGTTGCAACAAGGCTTGCTAAAAAGTTTGTCTGCATCGTTCCTGTAGGCCACCTTTAAGTACTGAAAGGCCGCTATAAGGTGTCACCAGAGCCGTCTCTCCTCTAGGCTGAATAACCCCAACTCTCTCGGCCTGTCTTCACAGGAGAGGTGCTCCATCTCTCTAATCATTTTTGTGACCCTCTTCTGGACCTGCTCCAACATGTCCATGTCTTCTTGGCAGGGCTGCTCTCAATCCCTTCATCCCCAAGCCTGTATTGACACTGGGGGTTACCCCAGCCCAGGTGCAAGACCCTCAACTTCGCCTTGTTGAACCTCATGAGGTTCGCACAGGCTCACTTCTCGAGCCTGTCCAGGTGCCTCTGGATGGCATCCTGTCCCTCCAGTGTGTCAACCACACCACTCAGCTTGTTGTTGTTCACAAACTTGCCGAGGGTGCACTCGATCCCACTGTCTGTATCGTTAAACAGTACTGGTTCCAATATGGACCCCTGAGGGACACCACGTGTCACTAATCTCCATCTGGCCATTGAACCGTTGACCAGTACCCTCTGGATGTGACCATCCAGCCAATTTCTTATCCACCAAACAGTCAACCCATCAAATCCATATCTCTCTAATTTAGGGAGAAGGATGTTGGGGGGGACTGCGTCTGTTTGAGCTCTTTAGCTGTCTTTGGAAAGAAGAGTCCATCCATTTGAGCAAGGACAAAAGTCTGGAGGGAAGGGGAATGTAGTGGGGCCACAGTAAAATGGTAGGAGGGGAAGCAATTGTCGTAGTAAAATACAGACCATGGTACAGAGAAGATGCAGTTCTGTACGTGGGGATTTTGTGCATGGTCAGTGACCAGCTGAGGGGTAACGAAGGCAAGGGGAACAAGTGTGGAGCCTTTGCATCAGCTGTTGTCATCTCCTTGTGGTGCCAGTGCCACTTAGCTCCCAGGCAGTGCTTCTGCCTAGAGTTCATTTGTGGCGAGTTAGTCCACAATGACAGAAGAGAGGGGAAACTGCTTGGGAGCCTTCTCCCCTGTTCCATAATCACTTTTGCAGATGCTGAAGACAAGCCATAATCCAGCAATTTCTTTATTAAAATTAAGAAGTCTATGTGTTTCATATAAAAACTGCAAACGAAATGCTCGGTGCCAGTCCTGGCATGACGTTGCATCTTGGTGTTACTGCATGAGATTAATAATGGGAGCTGGCTGGCATACTCCCACTTTTCAAGCTGAATACCTGCAAAAATAAATGGTCAACAGAGAAGGGTGACTTCTATTTTTAGTAAGGTATCTCATGCTAGTAAACAATTAAAACACTCTTTTTGTCTGAATTATAATTTGACGATGACCAAAAGGTAATTTGACAAATTCAAGTGCTGCACACCATGCTGGCAGATGGAGCTGCAGCTCCTATCTAGCCAGGTACGTGAACACTGAGCCATTTGTTTCCTGCACTGTGGAGCTCTACACAAGAATATCAAATGCAGCACCCTTTAGTTTTTCAGAAAGAAAAAGACATAAAGTCAGCTCAAATAAATTGAAAAATAAAATGAGTGGAGAGATCTGGGATCTTTACAGTCAGCTCTTACACCTGAGTATTACAGCTTTGTCTTCTCATTTCAAAATGGTCAAATTTTGAAGAGGTAGATTTTGTAGGTTTTGTAAGATTTCAGGAGCATGCCAAAGAAGAGCCCTCAAGACCTTCCATGTGATGAAAGTTTAAGCCCTCTAATATTTGACTTCCTCTTTGCCTTATCACCGCTATGCAGATCAGGTTAACAAGAGCACCCCTCTGGTTAAAATATAGCCTTTTATCATGAATAACTGCCAGATAAAATGCTTGGAGGGATAGGGCTAAAAACTTAAAAAAAAAAAAAAACAAAAAAAACCAAAAACCAAACGGGTATTTGAAACAATTCCTTTATATTTGGAAAGATATTGTCACTGGATATTTTGACATGGGTTTCTCACCTGTCCGGCAATAAATTTCTATTTCAGCGAACTAACAGGTAGTCTTTGTTCATCAGTCTCTGAGTCTGTCTTAACCTTTCAGCAAACCTCTGCTGGAATGATCTGCTCAGAGTGATTACTAAGCATTTTCCGTAGTCCTTTTGCTTTCACGTTTGCATCTGTGCTAGGTGCTGCAGCAGAGCCTTGTAGCAGCGCTGGGACACCCGTTTACGAACACACGCTCAGGAGCTGGACAGGCGTCTGAGCATCTCAGGGGAGCTGTGGGGTCCCTGGTGGGAGCAGTTAGGCTGTTCTTATCAAATTCTTTATGTCAACAAAATTCTGTGAGCTACAAACAAGGAGCTGTCAAATGGAAACAGTAAAGAAAGAAAAGACAACCCTTTTAGTACTGAGACCCGCAAAATGCTGATGTTGTTTTCAGTTCAGCTTTTTGGGGCTCATGTGGTATAATCTTTCCAGAACCATACCTAATGACCCTTGCTCCCAAATAACATGGTACCTTTTTCCCTGTAGGCAGAAGATCTAAAATCCAAACTTGCTTCTCAAGACGCAGAACTGCAACTGAGAAATCAAGATGCTGAAGCTTTGATTGCTAAGATAGGGTTTCAGACTGAGAAAGTGAGCCAAGAAGAGCCCATTGCAGATGCAGAGGAGCAAAAGGTCAGTCTGATTCCCCCATTTAGTGCTGTTGAGCTATATTTAGCACAAAATAAACCTTTTTAGGTGAACAGTTTTGAACAACTTCCTCTCCAGGGAGCATAAAGTCTAAAGAATTATTATACTTACACATGTAACAGCATTTCACACCGTGATTACCACTTGACCTTTCTTTACATTATGCCTTTTCCCAACCTTTTAGCAGTTTTAATGAGATGAAAGAACAATAAATACTGAGCTCATTCAAGCGTTTAATGGATGTGGATCTTGAGAATCAGACCTATTTGTAATACAGTAAAGGTCAGAGAGTCATCTCTGAGCACTTCAGATTTCTAAAGGCTTTGAGGCTCTAGGTAAATTGAACAACTCAATTGATACAGAAGTCATCCCAGTATCTCGCAATATTACAAGGTGCAAACCTTGCATTTTAAGATTATAATAGCATTCCTAATAATATGTGTCATTAGTGTTGAATCTTCTTTTTGCTCTCAGTTCAGCCTATTAACATTAATTATCAACATCCATGTTGGAAACATAGAAGTTTACAGGCATTAGTCCTCACCACAGAACAAATAGAAATGCATAATTTAATCTGGACTCTAAAATTTTCATCTGTTACAAGCACAGTTTTTGAACTAAAACACCAGCAGTATCGAATGCTGTAAACTAGAGTTCCTCCACCTTTGAATTCCAAAGGGCTCATTCAGCTCTGGCATTTTGCTACGAAATCTGGTGTACCTCGTGTCATTTTTCAACACTGAAGAGAGAAATTTTTAATTGACTCATGATAGTTGTTAATGCCTCATTTTGACCTATGGAAACTTCCAAGTTGCCAAGAACTTTGTAAACAGTTTTCAGATACTGATCAACAGGGAAGACTGTACTCTTTGAGCAATCAAAATGGTCCTTTATTCTCTTCTGCTTTGGTGCTTAAAGACTTCTTAATATTAGTTGATATTTAATACTTGTGTCTCATCCTAATTTTATTGAGGGGAAAGTGAGTTTCAACACTGGCATAAATGAAGACTGGATCAGGACCTTTATATTTCTCTGGATTATGCTAGTTATGGACTTCAGCCTTTTACTGATCTATATCTTGTATAGGACTTAAAAATCACTATGAAGTTTAAAGTTCAAATACTGCAATTAATTAATCTTGCACAAATTGGATCCAACAGCTCAACATTTTACCAACCGCTTTTCAGTGGTGCTTTTCCTGAATTGGTTCCGTATGCTTTTGATGGATTTGGATGATCAAAATACACCCTTAACACAATTCTAATTACTTCATTAAGCAACTAGGTGAAACACACAGAGTGATTATCGTGGGATAATCACATCTTTGGGACACTTTATTTCAGGGATGAAGTTCAGCACATGACACTAATGATTATCATACTCCCCTGTTCATTGCTTTATTGCAATTCTGAAATGTTTTCATTGGAAATGAAAGTTTCATTTTGTGCTACATTAATCTAAAACTATTTCATAAGGCTGCTGATGGTTTCTACATATTAATCTCCCACAATTTCTGTTACAAAAAAAAAAAAAAAAATGGCAAATGAGAGTACATCTTCCAGCTAAGTAATTTGTGAATACTCTTCATAATTGATTAAATTTGTCACCCTTTAAAAAATTATTTTGGCTTTCCTCTTCTGTAGATTTCAAAATGGAGTTTATAAGTGGTTTATGAGTTTTACAACATTAAGTCAGTAAACATCTTGGAGGTATTGCCTTAGAGTGAAGCATTACCTAAGAGAAGGTGAAGAGTGCAAGTCACTTTAGATCGGACTCATCAGGAAAAGTGGGGTCAGTCTGGATGCCCCATAAATGTGGCAGAGCCACATACCTGTATACTAATCGACAAGGGTCTGAACATGAACGTGACACTACTAAGGTTTTAAAATAGTGGGCAGTAACACTGCAGTCACTTTAGTGGCTGTTTGTATGCTAGGCATGATGCCAGCGGGGGTCTGCTACAGACCACCTGACCAGGAAGACCAAGCAGATGAGACCCTCTGTAGACAGATAGGAGCAGCCTCATGTTCACAAGCCCTGGTCCTCGTGGGGGTCTTCAGCCACCCCAGTATCTGTTGGAGGGACAACACAGCAGGCACAAGCAATCCAGGAAGTTCTTGAAATGCATTGATGACAACTTCCTTCTCCAAGAGGTAGAAGAGCCAATGAGGAAAGAAGCTATGCTGGACCTTGTCCTCACCAACAATGAGGGGCTGGTGAGAAATGTCAAGCTCAAGGGTAGCCTTCGCTGCAGTGATCATGAAATGGTAGAGTTCGGGATCCTTAGGGCAGCGAGGAAGGTGCACAGCAGGCTCACTGCCCTGGACTTCAGGAGAGCAGACTTTGGCCTCTGAGAGATCTGCTTGGTGGGGTTTCATGGGATAAAGTGCTGGAGGGGAGAGGAGCCCGAGGAAGCTGGTTAGTATTCAAGGATCACCTCCTCCAAGCTCAGGAACGATGTAGCCCAACAAAGAAGAAGTCGGGAAAAAAAGCCAAGAGGGCAGCATGGATGAACAGGGAGCTCCTGGACACACTCAAAAGCAAAAAGGAAGCCTACAGAGGGTGGAAGCAAGGACAGGTAGCCTGGGAGGAATACAGAGAAACTGTTCAAGTGGCCAGGGATCAGGTTAGGAAAGCTAAAGCCCAGATAGAGTTAAATCTGGCCAGGAACATCAGGACCAACAAGATAAACTTCTATAAGTACATCAATGATAAAAGGAAGACATGGGAAGATGTGGACCCTCTCTGGAAGGAAACAGGAGACCTGGTCACCAAGGATATGGAGAAGGCTGAAGTACTCAATGACTTTTTTGCCTCAGTCTTCACTGACAGGGGCTCTAACCGCACTGCCCAAGTCACAGAAGGCGAAGATAGCGGCTATGAGAACGAAGAACCGTCCACTGTAGGCGAAGATCAAGTATGAGACAATCTAAGAAACCTGAAGGTGCACAAGTCTGTAGGATCTGATGAAATCCATCTGCAAGCCCTGAGGGAACAGGCGGATGAAGTAGCTAAGCCACTTTCCATTATATTTGAAAAGTTGTGGCAGTCCAGCAAAGTTCCCACTGACTGGAAAAGGGGAAATGTGACCCCCATTTTCACAAGGGTAAAAAAGGAAGACCCGGGGAACTACAGGCCAGTTAGTCTCACCTCTGTGCCTGGCAAGATGGTGAAGCAGATCGTCCTGGAAACTCTGCTAAGGCACATGGAAAATAAGGAGGTGATTGGTGACAACCAACATGGCTTCACCAAGGGCAAGTCATGCCTGTCAAATTTGGTGGCCTTCTATGATGGGGTTACAGTGTTGGTGGATAAGGGAAGAGCAACTGACATCACCTACCTGGATTTGTGCAAAGCATTTCACACTGTCCCATAAGACAACCTTGTCTCTATATTGGAGAGACATGGATTTGATGGATGGACCACTTGAATAAGGAATTGACTGGAGAGTGGCATCCAGAGAGTAGTGGTCAATGGGCTCAATGTCCTGATGGAGATCAGTGATGAGTGGCATTCCACAGGGATCAGTACTGGGATTGGTGCTGTTTAACATCTTTGTTGGCAATGTGGACAGAGGGATTGAGCGCACCCTCAGCAAGTTTGCCAACACCACCAAGCTGTGTGGAGGTCAACACCCGTGAGAGACAGGATGCCATCCAGAGGGCCCTGGACAGGGTTGAGAGGTGGGCCTGTGCAAACCTCATGAGGTTCAACAAGGCCAAGTATGAGGTCCTGCATGTGGGTCGGGGTAATCCCAAGCACAGATCTGGGCACATTCTGGGCAGAGAATGGATTGAGAGCAGCCCTGAGGAGAAGGACTTGGGGTGTTGGTTGATGAGAACCTCAACATGAGCTGGCAGCACACACTCGCAGCCCAGAAAGCCAGCTATATCCTGGGCTGCATCAAAAGAAGCGTGGCCAGCAGGGCGAGGGAGGGGATTCTACCCCTCTACTCTACTCTGGTGCTACCCCACCTGGAGTACCACGTCCATCTCTGGAGCCCCCAACATAAGAAGGACATGGACCCACTGGACCAAGTCCAGAGGAGGGGCACCAAGATGATCAGAGGGAGTGGAACACCTCTGCTACAAAGGCAGGCTGAGAGAGTTGGGGTTGTTCAGCCTGGAGAAGAGAAGACTCTGGAGAGACCTTATCGCCACCTTCCCATACTTAAAGGGGGCCTACAGGAAAGATCAGGAGGAACTATTTATCAGGGTATGTAGTGATAGGACGAGGGTAGATTTAGGTTAGATATAAAGAAGAAATTCTTTACTGTGAGGGTGATGAGACACCAGAACAGGTTGCCCAGAGAAGCTGGAACCCTGGAGGTGTTCAAGGCTAGTTTGGATGGGGCTTCGAGCAACCTGGTCTAGTGGAAGGTGTCCCTGCCCATGGCACGGAGCCTTGGAACTCAATGATCTTTAAGGACTCTTCCAACCTAAACCATTCTGTGATTCTATGCCAGCCAGAGTGGTTTACAAATGAAGGTGCATATGCCATTGCCTTTTAAAATGGGACCTACCTCTTCAAAGGAAGAAAACATGCAGAGCATGGTGTAGGTATATGGTAATGGTGACACAAGCTGAGAATTAAGAGCAAAGATAGATCCAGACTGACCAGATTTTTTGATCTTCCTCCCTCAGCTGAAGTGCTTTCTGTATTTACATGGTATATTTGAGCCACTCTGTTCATGGTCTGACTGCTAAGGGCAAACTACTTCCAGCTTTTCTAACAATTTAGCCATCATTGAAGAGCTCTATACTGTAGAATTTATTGATGTGAAAGGGACTAAACTTCTGGAGATGGGGATGAAAAGCTCTTTCATCTTTTTGTTAGGGGAAGTAGATTTGAGAAATACTGTCCTAAGGCTTATCTGCAAGCTGCTCGGTTTAATTTTTCCTCCCTTAAAAAAAAAAATCATCTTGTCCCATATTTTTGGGGGGCGTCAGCAAGCAAGGAATAACTAAGCATAAGAAAAAAGAGAGACAGAGCTATTCTGTAACATGCATGACTTAAATTAGCTGTTTGTTTTAATGGAAAACACCATGTCATGTTAGAAGCACTATGTACTGTAACTGTAATGCTTGTTCACCTGGTTACATCGTTAAAAACTTAAACAGAAGGAGCATTTGACTGTTCTAAACTTTTTGCTTTAAGTTAATTTCAATAATATCGATCTCAAACCACGTTAGAGAAAATATAGTTGTAGTTTTGGTTTGGTTTATATATGCAGTATTTAATTTAAAAAATATTTTGTGGCTAAGACGCAAACCAATAAACATTGGAAATTTCACCCTAAAAGCTACATCACAAAAGATGGGGGAAATATTTAATTTTATTAGTAACTTTTCATTTGTTATGCAATGCATATTGATTTTTAATCTTTGTTATTTCCATGGACGGTGTCTGTGTCCCCATGTAATAAATGTATACATGGAAGGTGCCCCCAACAATTGTAGAGACATGTTTTGTAAGGATATTAAATTCTTCCAGAGGCTTGTTACTGCCAATGCATAGTGCTTGATCCAAGTATTAACATCTTGATCACCATAATATCCACTTTCTCTGTAATTAGGCTATGTTTAAGCAAGACCTGACAGGAGATGAGCCTGTGAGATGTGCATGAGGTAAAAGGATAAAGATGAACCAAATACAACTAACTTCAGCCCCAGGCAATATATCCTTAAATATGTGTAGGATAATCTTCCAAATACACAATTGCAGATGATACAGAACACCCTCCAGGGTTACTCTACCAGATAAATTTGCACCAATGAAATCATAATAAGTTTTTAAATAGATAATTAAATCATTGCAGAAAGTTGTGGAGGACTCACCCCCAGTGCAGAAATGACTGTTGGCTCGCTGGTATTTTCTCTGATTTTCTAAAAGGGGAGACTTTAAAGGGGAAAAATGGAGGCGGGCGGAAGGTCTCCTTTTCTTCTTTACTAAATGTCTCACTTTTGCACCCTACAATATTATACAGTCCTAAACAGGCATCCTTCTAAATTTTTGTATCTCATGGAGGTGATCTTCAAGTTCCTGTTGGCAACCAGGAGCATTCGCTATCTGATGCGTCCTCACAAGCTTACAGGCTCCTTTTTTCAAAAGCATCGATACAGCTAGGTGGTGTTTCACATCCATACAGACATGCTCAATCACAGTCTGGTAGAGAGGTACATCTACTAGAAGGACGGTCTTTATACTAGCAATTTTTCAGCATGAGATATTAAAAGCTTATCTAGAAGAAAAAAAAATATATACATAAATATATATTACCCTTCTTACAGCAGTACCTCTCTTTTATATCCTTAGATATAAAAGAAAAGAAGGCATTACTTGCAATATTTTGTGTTGTATTGTCCTATGCAAGAAAGAAATTGGGTATCACACACAATTTCTTAAACCATTTGAAAAATGTATGTGGTTGATTATAGTCTCACAGAAATGAACAGAAATTATATAAAGCTGTCGCATAGTCCTCTCACAGCATTGCGGTGGCAGTGTGTTGTCCTTCATTGCCCTGAAGGAGAGGAGGCTGTGCTAAGCAATAGTTAGTTAATTAACCTGAGAGGTTTAGTCTTACAAATGCTGAAGTGGTCTTTGAGAGACCCATATGCCTTTCACTGTGAACCTGATGAGCTCTTCCAAAAGTGTGTGAAAGTGCCATATTTTCTTTAGTAAGCCAAAGGTAAAACTTTTTTTTCCATCAGGTTAACTACACGTATGTTTAACATGACAATAAAAATACACCGAAGTTGTCGAAGCCAGAATCAGAGCAGCCTGTGAAGACGAGAATTTGAAAAGTGAATACTTCAAGTATAAACAATTTTTAGCAGATAAAACGTCAGTACCTGTTTCTTACTTTTCAGTTTGCAAAACTGACAGCAGAGGATGATGGAGAATATCCTGTTGTTATAACAACCCTGATAAAGATTCTTTGTGATGATACAGGCATTTGTCCGTAAGTATAAAAAAAAGTGGTTTCTGGTATGCCAGTCCAAAGCTGTTCTGTTTCCTGTTCATCTCTTTTAGTCTCAGTGTGTTTTCTCCGCAAAGGGGGTAGTCAGCAGGTTTCCACCTCGTTTCTCACACTATTGTCCTTAAAGGGCAGAGCAACGTGCAGGGATGCTTCATGATTCAGAGCAGCAGGGAAGAAAGGAACTTCGTATACCGCATTTTCTCTCTGGAGCAATGAGAATAAATGTGATCTAGCTACACAGAGGTTAAACTACTGCTTTAGTAGAAATAGGAGATACAATATGAAGTCATAAGCCACTGAGAAACCTGTAAACTTCTAATGACTGCAGATAGCTGATTTGGCAATGCATCTCTCTGTCTCCAGCTCTTTATCACATTATCCTCACTACATAAAAGGCCTCACTCCTGAGCAGCTGCATGTGCTAGCTAACACAGAGAATATAGGAGGTTCACCGAAATGAGCAGTGGCTGCCATATGGAAGTCCTGGCACTGCAAAACTCAGCTGCCATTGAGGGTCTGGCCCACCAGCTCTTAGAATCATGGAATCATAGAATGGTTTGGGTTGGAAGGGACCTTCAAAGGCCATCTAGTCCAACACCCCTGCAGTGAGCAGGGATGTCTTCAACTAGACTAGGTTGCTCAGAGCCCAGTCCAACCTGACCTTGAATGTTTCCAGGGATGGAGCATCTACCACCTCTTGTGCAACCTGTTGCAGCATCTCCCCACCCTCATTGTAAAAGATTTCTTCCTTCTATCTAGTCTAAATCTTCCCTCTTTTAGTTTAAAACTGTTACCCCTTTTCCCATTGCAACAGGTCCTGCTAAAAAGTCTGTCCCTATCTTTCTTGTAAGCCCCCTTTAAGTATTGAAAGGTTGCAGTAAGTTGTCCCCAGAGCCGTCTCTCCTCCAGGCTGCATAACCCCGACTCTCTAAGCCTGTCCTCACAAGAGAGGTGTTCCATCCCTTTGATCATTTTTGTGGCTCTCCTCTGGATCTGCTCCAACATGTCCATGTCTTCCCTGTGCTGAGAGCTCCAGAGCTGGACACAGTACTCCAGGTGGGGTCTTACCAGAGCAGAGCAGAGGGGCAGAATCATCTCTTTCAAACTGCTGGCTACACTTCGTTTGATGCAGCCCAGGTTGCAGTGGACCTTCTGGGCTGCGAGCGCACATTGCCAGCTCATGTCCAGCTTTTCATCCACCAGTACCCCCAAGTCCTTCCCAGCAGGGCTGCTCTCAATCCCTTCATCCCCCAGCTTGTATTGATACCAGGGGTTGCCCCAACCCATGTGCAGGACCTTGCACTTGGCCTTGTTGAACCTCATGAGGTTCACATGGGCCCACTTCTCAAGCTTGCCCAGGTCCCTCTGGATGGCATCCTGTCCCTCAGGTGTGTCAACCACACCACTCAGCTTGGTGTCGTCTGCAAATTTGCTGAGAGCGCACTCAGTCCCACTGTCAATGTCATTGATGAAGATATTAAACAGTACTCGTTTCAATACAGACCCCTGAGGGACACCACTCACCCAGACATTGAGCTGTTGACCAGTACTCTCTGGATGCGACCATCCAACCAATTCCTTATCCACCAAACAGTCCACCCATCAAATCCATGTCTCTTCAATTTAGAGAGCAGGATGTTGTGGAAGACCATGTCAAAGGCCTAACAGAAGTCCAGATAGGTGACACCTGTAGCTCTTTCCTTGTCCACTGATGTAGTCACTCCATCATAAAAGGCCATTAGGCTGTTCAGGCAGGACTTGCTCTTGGTGAAGCCATGCTGGCTATCTCAAGTCACGTTCCTGTCCTCCACGTGCCTTGGCATAGCTTCTAGGAGGATCTGTTCAATGATCTTCCCAGGCACAGAGGTGAGGCTGACTCTTCTGCAATATGGTGGTATGAACTAGAGATGTTAATTCTCACCATGCAGAACAGATGGAGTCTAGAGCCAGGTACAGACCTTCTGGAGTGTCATAGTTGTAGAGGTCTTTTTTATGCATAACATAAAATAAAGGGGGTTAAAATCTGTCTGTGTATATGGACCTTACACTGCAAGTATGAGTGCTTAAGCAGCTCTGATTTGATTTACAGCTATAATTTTCAATATAAATCTTAAGATTCATTGTTTTAATTGGTAGCAGCAATCCAAGGATAAGTACACCTGAGAAAGAAAGAACGTGAGGATGCCCTGCTGAAAGCTGAACTTGCTCTTGTCTGCTACAGCAGCCTTAGACAGGCTTAATAAAGTGAAGATCATATAGTTTGATGTCTGAAAGAAAAAAAATTGTTCATCATTCAAATAGTTGAAGGCTATTAAATGGTCATTGCAGTGCCAAGCTCAATGAAATTTCCATCTTCTATGGCAGCATGCTCCAAAGCAACAGTTGGCAACTGCTCTACCTCATCTGGCATTACACTTACCATCACCCTACTTGACCAAGTTGCACATAGGATTGCAGAGCAAGGGAAGGGCTGTGATCATGAGTATTTTCACCACCTAAATTAATTAGTAATAGTCTTGACAAGCTGAGAGTTGTATACTGGTAATCAGAAAGCTTCTGTGGAACAAATCCACAATTGTCACACAATTCAGTACCTGTTCCTCTGATCTTTTTTCAGGTTAATCTTTCAGAACTGAGAGCCTTCACCAACACGCCAATGGCTGTAATCGGTGTTATTGCTGCAGTAATGGTTTTAATGGCATATAAAGGGAAAGTGCCCAAAGACCAAAGCTGTAAAGCTGCAGAAGTCTTTATGGGAAAGGTAATTAATGGGGATCAATGGGACATCATATAATATCTGAGATGGGAGAGGAAAACAATAGTTAAAAATGAGAGCCAGAGAAAGATAAACTAAACTGCAACTTCATTTTCTTACAGTTTGAATTTAGGGTGATAAGCTATGACCCTACATCATTCTTTTCTGTATACTTTTGGTGGCAAACTCAAGCCAGCCTGAGTGCCACTGGGATTTATTAATTGCAAAAATAGAAGAAAAGTCAAAGGGAGAGCATTTCATTATGTTTATCTCATCTCTGCTAAATTCCTCAGGTGAATTATAAAATCACAAAATGTGTTTTTGAGGGTGAATACTTCAGGCTTTTGGGGAAATAATATTTTTGCTTTGTACTGCATGTTTCCAAAACAATAAGCTAGTGCAGGATTCCAGTTTTACATTTGTGATGAAAGTAGGAGCTAGCTTCTGATTCTTTGAAATGGAAAAGGATTGATGCACTGGAATGTCTCTTCTTGCAGGTTGATGACTTCTTACAAGCTTTAATCAACTATGATAAGGAGCATATTCCTCAGAATTGTCTGAAAGTCGTCAAGAAACATTACTTGAAGGATCCAGATTTCAACCCAAATTATGTTCATACAAAATCCTTTGCAGCAGCTGGTCTCTGCCTGGGTCATCAGTATAGTAAAATTCAGTGAGGTATGTATATATCATTTCCTCTCTTGAGTAGCCCTGATGGGGGGCGAATTTCTGTTCTTGAAGTTTTTTATTATTTGGTAAGCTCAGTTTAGTGTTCTGAGAATGTAACAGCAACCAGAGATAAAGTGGGAAGTATTCAGCGCTTAACAATATGTACCTATGCATTTATTTTTTGGTAGAAAGTGGTTAAAACGGTGTGGCTGTCCAAGACTTTTCAATTGTCATTATAGTGCAGCAGTTGGGAAATGTTTTTCTCCAGATGTACACGTTTCACTTGAAATGTCCATCTGAGTCTGGCTGTCTGGAGTGTAAGACAGAGCTTATCACTTGTGATTCCCTTGAGCACCTGGCAGCAGGATTTCTCCATTCATCCTAGTATTATAGCATGTTATCATTTAATTACAAAGTAGAAAAAAACTAATCCATTTTAGTTGAAATCTGCTGAAGCTTAATGCCTGTCTGATTTCCACCTGTATTCTAAAACTGTGAAAGTGATACACAGCGAGTTGGTGAGTAGATCCCCTAAGGATACATTCAGTTCTGCTTAAGATATCCTTCTATAGGCTATAATCAAATCCTTTGTAGTCTTTAGGTCAATAATGAAAGAAATGTCTACATGTCTCACTATTGTGTAGAAAGATAGCTCTAAAATATATGTAATGAAAGACTACAAGGATTATTTGAAAGTCATTAGGAGTCATTCGCAATTTTTATAATGAATGTGAGACCAACTTCTTGTCTAATGTACCTATGTTGTATGTCTTTTTCAAGGTGTATTGTGAGGCAGAGCCAAAATGTTATGCGTTAGCCCAGGCAAATGCTGAATTACTAGCAGCTACATAAAATCTAGAAGCCATCAGGAAAAAGCTTCTCGTAAGTACTGCTTGATTAATAAGCATTCTTCTCTAATATCTTTATATTTATAAATATATAATATATATATCTATATTTTATTACTTCCTAGTTCAAATATTGAAGATATGTTTTCATGAGGGATTATCACGGTTTTCCCCACAAACCTACTGAAGAACAGTAGTTCCATAGTTTCAGTGGTAGCACATGAAGCTGATTATCAGAAATGACTGAATTTCCTGAAAGCCATCTAGGCACACTATAACCACTAGATTAGTAAGATGAAATTACAGTTGATATAAATAACTGGCTGTGATTTTTATATGGAATATATGCCAAGTTTTTATATGAGTAGTGACGTATTGAAATATAGGAATAACTTCCAGAAATGGCTTTGGAAGCTCATGCTCGTCTGTGTTTACCTTTTTCATTAAACATATAAAAATGACATTGAATCTCCTTTGATTTTTTTGAAAGACCTCCAAACACATGTACACATGCCTGCACACAGAAGTGGAAAGTTTGATTAGTCTTTTACTTGCAAATGTCTTTTGAGTTAATGGTTGAATCGAAGACCACATTTACCACTAAGTATCTATTGAACTATTGAGAGGGATTATTTGTTGGTTTTAAGTATTCATTTAATGGAGCAACACAAAGCGCTCTTGAAACAGACAAAGACCTCTCATGGTATCTTGGGAGATGGTGGGTGGAAGGAGTTTCTCTGCTGCAAGCTAATTACCCTTACTTAGCAAAGAAGGCTTCAAATGGTTTGAAAGATATGGCATTAATTGGGTTTAGGAGGCTTTCACTTGGCTTAAGACTTTTTTTGTTGGTAATATTTAGATCTGAAATCTCACAACATATCAAGCACTACATGAAGGCTGAACAAATCTGTGATGTGGAGATTATTCTCACTGTTTTCTCTTAAATTAACAATTTAAGAGAATGAGTAAGATTCACTTTTGCTGAAACTCTTAGAAATATGTGAGTTATGGCATCTGGGAATTTCATTCTTTATTTCAGCAATTTCCTGGTTTTCTTCCTGCTGTTGCAAGTATCCTTTTTTTTTTTTCCTTGCTCTGAAGGAGATGCAGAGTTAACGGGTAAACAAAGATAGCTTTTACCATCTCTTTTCCTCGTCTGGCCCCTCTGCCTCACCCCTAAAAATCTAATCAGCTGCTACAGCATGTATTTTGCCTCCATATGATACAGGCTTAGCTTTGTGACCTTGGAGTTGCCCATTCAGATCAAAGTACATATGCCCCAGTGAAGCCTCTATCTCCACTAAAAGACAGCTTCACTGAAGAATCATGGTTTTTATTTCATGCATTTATACTGATGTATGTTTTTTAAGTGCAAATACTTAATTTTTGGACAAAAATAGCCTTTAAATGATTTTTTTTTAATTATTTTTTAATACACAGCTGTTACCCCTGAAACTCATGGTATCTTTTATTGTTCTAATGTGTTCCTCAGAAGGGTACTAATGCATCTCTGTTCCTTGCCTGACAGTATGTCAAAGAACCCTTTCCTGCTTTAGGTGATCTTGCAGTTCAGTAGGCCTTCAACTTTGAATGTAGTCCTGTCTTTTTATATTTATTTACTTCCCCTTTCATCTCCTCATGAATTTTTCTGGAGGTGGTTAGCAGCAGTTTTTCTCACACCTATGGGTAGTTTCTAGTAGGAAGAATTCTGCACCACAAACAAAGTTGCAGTTCTCTCTGCAGTTATCTGTTTCCTGTGTTAGGCCAACAGTTGTCACATTGTCATTTAGTATGAATATTTTTCCTAACCACTTTATAAAATCCATACTGCGTGTTCAACCAGGATTCCTTTTACAGGGTGGAAGGATACAGTTAAAACTATTATTTTTATAACTGATTCATACCATAGCTGATCAACCTGATGAACTTTTTTAAGGAGCTGTAGCCGTAATTTATTTTCCAGTAGGTATTACTTATTGCAATATTAAGCTCCAGAGCTCATGAGGCTATTGAATGGAGAACGTTATAGCTGCTGAAATTTATTGTTGATAAATGCAAAATAATGCATATTGGAATGAAAGATTTGAACTCTTTATGAATACTTCTTGATTATTGTTTATTCATTAGTAGCTTATGGAAGAAGACCTAAGGCTGACTGTGGATAATTCGAAGAAAATTTTGAAGTTAGCCCTGTTTTGAGCTGAGATTCAGACTGGATGGCCTCCAAAGGTCCTTCTAGCCTGTACCATCTCATGATTCCAAAAATGAAGCAGAAATTTGGTTCATCCAGTAATATTTTACAAGAAGATGAACTTCAGCAGAAGAATAAAAAGGAAATACTTGTCTATGCAGTGTGTATATTACGTATACTAAAATGTATTTGTAACACTCATGAGAGTGAATGGTAAGAGAGTGTTATAATGATATAGTAGAAACTGCTGCACACATCTCACTCAGGAAAATTTGCTTTTGTCTTGTTTCTTGTAACAGTCATGACTTGGTCTAGAAATTTGAAGATGCCAAAAAAGGATTCAATTTTTATATATGAAGAAACCTGAAAAAAATATATACTTCTGTATCTCATGCCTTAATCCATCATTTAATTACTGAGAATTATTGGTAAAATTTTGTTTTGAAGGCATATTATTCCTCTTGGACATTTCTGTCTCTTGGGCTTTTGCTTCTTGCAGTCCACATGTGGCATGTCATCTCTCAGGAAGAATGTACAGTCACAATTTTTAAGTATGCTACTATGCAGCCTCCAAGCATTTCACTTCAAAATCTTCAGTTACAGTGCAATACTTTGCACAGGCCAATGCAAAATGTTGTTCATTCAAATGTCTTGCAAATTCCAGCTAGCAATAGGATTCTCATCTAATTTGTCACGCTTTTTTCCATACGTGAGGTGATTGAACTCACTTGTTTCCATGAACTACTTGCCTATATATATGCTGTATCCAAATGGAGTATACTGTGCATAAGCTTACGTACACTTGGACTAACAGGGATTTATGTATCTACTGTACTCATAAAAAGGAAAGAATATAATTTCTTGTTCATTGAGAGGATTTAAAATGTTATTTACAGAAAAGATTTGAAATTGATTGAAGTAACCTAGTTTTAATTGCATGTTTAACTTATGTCTTACCTAGTAGTTGTGTGGCAGACTGGAAATGATCAAAGTGTCTATAAAAGCGTAGTGCATAACATGAAGACACGTGTATAAAAGACGTTGCTAGTTTCCCCATGACTGGCAACTAGAAGGAACAAAAAATGCATGTTAGCATGCACCAGAGCTTCAAACAATCTAGGAATCTTAGAAGGAAGTTTAAGTTTCCAAAATTATAACAAGTTGGTGATGTGACACCCACTTTATAAAATGTTAATCCAAGAAGTTTCAACTATAGAAAATTGTATGGCTGAGAGGTGCATTTCCTCTGATCGTTAGTGTCCACTTTCCTACCTGTGAAATGTTAGAGGATGATGAGAGCCTGTTCATTAGTAAGGTTCAGTAGGTGGAATGAGCTTTGCAGACTGGTGGGTACAGAACAGGATCCTTTCCTGTCTTTGCACGTTTGCTTTTTAACATAACTGAAACTCATTCATTCCATGAAATCCACCACTTTGCTTGGTTTTGTTTTAACCATAGTTACAGCTGGCATTTCATGGACACTCTGCTTAGCTTTCTGGGCTCAGCCTTTTTCTCCATCTAAACGTGCACAACATGGTCACCAATGAATGTGAACAGCTTTGTAGATTTTCATCCCTATTCAGTGATCCTGAACTGTGCTGTTCATTCTTACATTTCCAGCTTGAGTTCCTCAGCTGGAAACTTGTATCAATCCACATGTTGAAGGACATGATGTTCAATGTCATGTCCCATGGGGAGGACTGTTATGTACAGCAGCATCATTAACCAGAATTAGCTGATAAAAAGATGCAAATTGAGATTGAAAGACTGACTTTTTTTCTGGCATCCATTTTTAGAGTTAGAATGAAGTGCTGTGTAAATATTCACCAGTTGTCTTCCACTTTTCCAGAGAGTTTTACACCTAGCCAAGTTTCATCAGCTCCATTTTTCCAACCATGATAACTTCTTGAGCTGCTTCATTTAATGTTTGCATTCAGTGTTTTGTAATGGGCACCCCTGCTCTGTACAACCTGTTTGAGCTGGCTCATGTCAGGTGTTTTAAAGGTATGATTTACTGTGTAAGGGAGTCTGTGAAATGGCTATAAAGAGAAGGCATTTCTTCTGGAAAAAAAAAATTAACAATGCAGGCACTTCTCAGTGACAAGTCCCTAGATTTTATTTACCTTAGCTGCTGATAAGCCTCTGTACCCCATCAGCCTGTAGAAAGCTCTTATTCCTTACTTCAGTTGTATGCATCCATAGTCCGTAAAAAAATGAATTCCTCTAATGTTGAAGGAAGGTCACTCTCAATATATGGACATTCTTCTGTATCTCTGTCTGGGCTGTCTGCTGACTGTATCCAGTCTGTGAGAACTTTTCACCTCACCCACCACCTCTTTGTCAGGAGTAGTAGAGGTGCTTTGCAGCCCTATCAGTCATCCTCTGAAGAGTCAAATTTCTTTTAAGCTTGCACAAGGCCAGTATATAGAGCCCACAAGAAGAAGGTACTCCAGCAGTGCAAATGCATCTGAATATGCATGATATCAAGCAGTACATAAGCGAGAGAGATTTTGTCATTTGTCATTTATGGGTGCTAGTTTTCAGTTATCCTCTCCATTCTGGATCTAAAGAAATTCAGTAAGAGCAGTGAAGCAGTTACTCTTCTATCTAGTCTCTTTTAAAGGCCTTTAAAGTGGCATTAGAGTATTCCTTATCATTATCCAAGCATCAATCCACATATTCAGTTGCCCCTTATCCTTCAGTTTATTTCTTGGCCTTTTCCCTTCTGGTTATTTATTTGCCAGTCTCTTTCCCATCTTCCTCTACCCAATTATCTAAAGAATAGACTTGAAGACAGAGTACTAGTTGTTAGTGATCTCTGTTCCTGCATTCACGGATGTTCTGTGCTCCCTGTCTCATAATTCAGCTTCTTTCTGTTGGCAAAGATAGAGAGAAGGAGAGTTGTACGTATTTTTCATATGGAAGTTTTTGTGCCCAACAGTTCTTGACTGGTGATTATTGGTGCAGCTGTTAGTAATTAACAGTATGTCTTCAGCCTCAACACCACAGTTAAACTAACCTCCTTTCGCTTTTCATGGCTTCCAGAATATATCTTTAAATGATAAATGATTATGGGATTGAGTGCACCCTCAGTGAGTTTACAGATGACACCAAGCTGGGTGGGAGTGTTGATCTCCTTGAGGGAAGGATGGCTCTACAGAGGGATCTGGACACGCTGGATCAATGGGCCAAGGCCAGTAGTATGAGGTTCAACAAGGCCAAGTGCCGGATCCTGCACTTGGGTCACAACAACCCCACGCAGCACCACAGGCTTGGGGAAGAGTGGCTGAAAAGCTGCCTGGCAGAAAAGGACCTGGGGGTGTTGGTGGACAGCCGCCTGAATATGAGCCAGCAGTGTGCCCGGGTGGCCAAGGCAGCCAACAGCATCCTGGCCTGTATCAGGATTAGTGTGACCAGCAGGACTCGGGAAGTGATCATCCCCCTGTACTCAACACTGGTGAGACCCCACCTTGAGTATTGTGTTCAGTTCTGGGCCCCTCATTACAAGAAAGACATTGAGGTGCTGGAGCGTGTCCAGAGAAGGGCAACGAAGCTGGTGAGGGGTCTGGAGCACAAGTCTTATGAGGATCGTCTGAGGGAACTGGGGTTATGTAGCCTGGAGAAGAGGAGGCTGAGGGGAGACCTTATCGCGCTCTACAGCTACCTGAGAGGGGGTTGTAGTGAGGTGGGGGTCGATCTCTTCTCCCTACTGACAAGTGATAGGACAAGAGGAAATGGCCTCAAGTTGCGCCAAGGGAGTTTTAGGATGGGTATGAGGAAAAATTTCTTCACCGAAAGGATTATCAAGCATTAGAACAGGCTGCCCAGGGAAGTGGTGGAGTCGCCATCCTTAGAGGTATTTAAAAGAAGTACAGATGTGGCACTTAGGAACATGGTTTAGTGGTGGACAGTGTTAGGTTTACAGTTGGACTCAATGATGTTAAAGGTCATGTCTAAACTAAATGATTCTATGATTCTGTGGTTCTATGGACAATATTGTCATGGATATTGTCACAATATTGTCACTTTTTTAATGTCAAAAATATACAAACTGGTACTAATACGGTATCTCATTTTAAACATTTTCAATGTTTTAAAGATGATAAAAAAATACTCTGTGGATGGTGATGCCCAGTGATCCTTTCTTGCGTGTTAAAGTTTTAATATACAAACACATACATTTGTCCATGCAGTCAAACAATTGCTATATATTTACAGTAAATGGAAAGAAGAGCAGGTTAGGAAATAGAAAAAATGATTGTTTCTTCACAAGCAAAATTATCTTTTAAGTATTTTGAGTGAAATTAAATCAGATTTCCATCCTTAAAGGGACTACAGTTAAGTGCTAAAAATATTTGTGAAAATTATGATTTTGCATTCACATATATATTACAATAACTCTACCTATAATATGAAAAAGAAAAAAAAAATAACAGAAGGAAAGCTGGTATTTTTATTAGTGATAAGGCTAAAAAGTTGGGCCAAGTTCATCCTTTTGGCAGATGTGGTGCAATTTGTATTATTTATCATTACAATCATTATTATTAACATATGAGAGCACGTAAATACAGTGAAAATACACTCTGTGCCTGAAAAGGATTATACAAAGGCACAGTCCAGGAGACTTGCCACAGAGCGTAATGGTTCTCTACTGTGATTTGTGGAGCGTAGTTCTCTGGCACTTTCTCGACAACAAGCGTTTTTGAAACACGTGATTTATCCCATAGAATTTAGAGTACCAGGGTATAAAATGCAATATGTAATCCTGCTGTTGCTAGACTTACACTTTATGTTACATCCGATGAAAGAATGGCAAAAGGGAATGGCCTGTTTTCTAGCGACAAATTTCCTATTTGTCATAAGGTAGGAAGTGCTCTGATAAAGGAGACTATTATGTGCCAAAAAAAAAAAAAAAACAACCTAGAGATGTTGGGGCATTCCTTACTGTTTGTCTCGCTGCAGAAGAATGTTCTTGCATCTTTACTACCTGAGCCTTTGATGGATGAGTGTACTTGAACTGTGGTCAGATCTATGTTAACATGCAGGCAAACTTGAGATGTCTAGAAATAAGTCTCTTTTTAAAAAAAGAGGGAGTGGAGAACTGTTTCTGTGTTCATTCTTCTTATGCCTTGCATGCTAGACTGATGAAATTTTACTTATAGCCCATCTCTGTGAGATGCCCTTATTGAGCAAAAGTCCTCATTAGTCTCTGGATTTAAGATCCATCACCATTAAAAAGTGGATTGGCTGCCTTATTATCCCTAAGAAATCAAGACAACCTTCTTTATTAAGTTCTAAGTTGTAATTTCATCTTTCCCCCTTTGCCAATTCATTTCTTATTTTTAATTTATTCATTATTTTTAAATTTACTGTTTGCACACCACTAATTCAAGCACTAAATTTGGCAGATGAGATCTAAATCTTTGGTCCTGCAAAACCACCAACCTTTTGTGGAGATGTGCACTCCTTGCTCCTGCTGTGGTTCTTCTATTAACCCTGAAATAGGAAAAATTTGTTCTAGAGTAGAACTTACTGTTGTTAGTTCTGTAGTTACTCTAGAGAAACAAAACCATTTCAGGCAACTTGCCTGCTGCAGCCTCTGTTGCCTTGCCATGTCTTTTCTTTTTTCCAAAATGATCTTCCAAGCCCTGTTCTTTATTCGACTTTTGCCTTACCCCATTATTTGTAAAAATATTACTTTCCAAGGTGTTAACCTCTTAGCTTTTATCACTCAACTGTCTGGCTTTTTTTAACACCTTTCTTTTCATTAGTTTTTCTTAGTTTGCTGAGCTGGAGAGGATTCTTTTTTTTTTCCGATAGAGGAAAGAGTGTAAGTGTTTGTCCTCCTGACGAAAGGGAAAACTGAGATAAACACGTTGGGGGTGGCTTTCCTCATTTTGGTTCTTTTTGATGAACAAATGCAGTGATTTGGAGTTTTGATTTTTACAACCAGAAGAAACTTGTGATGTGTTTTTTTTCCCCCTGCTTTGTTGACTAATCTTGACAGATTATTACCGTATTTCTTAGACTTTTTCAGAAAGGCAGGGTGTTGTATCTTCAACACTGATAGCAAGATAGCTCCTCATCCAAGCATCTTTCAGCTGTTTTAGTTAAGTAGGCATTAACAGAAACAATTTTACATGATTTTATCTAAAAATCCCATGTCATCCTAGCTGCTCAGTCAAGAGAATCTGGAGGAAATTATGCAGCTCAGTGAATTACCAGTTATATGACAAAAGTGGTGGAGACTGAAGAAAACAGAGATTCTGAGCAGTCTAAGGGAATCTGCAGGGCTCGCTGGGGATGGGCAGAGGCTGCTACTGAGTTGAGCTACATTCAGTATGAAATCCTGGAAAGCAGAGGGAGGGCATGTTGCTGCCTTTTCAGCAGAGTACATAAAAGTGTGGTTAAAGCTCTTTAGTGAAGGTGTGGATCAGCATGCAGGAGATCTGCTTGTTTTCTGCCACTCGTGAGATCAGCCTGTCCGCCCAAGAGCAATTGCAGGGTCTTCTTATGCCACCAGGTTTAAATACAAAATACAAATCATAATTCTGTTCTTGCAATTTTTTTTTCTCTCTAGCACAATTTTAAATGCTCATGCATGCATAGAACGTAGTTACAGTGGCATAGGATGTTTGTTACTGAATCAAGAGTAATAAACTTGCAGTTTTGTCTGGGACCTGTAGATCCTCCTGCAATACAGGCCATTGTCACCAAGCAAGAACATTTCTCCTCCCATTATTATTTCCATGCACCTGATCTCTACCATTTAAATGGATATTTGGTAAGAGGGTTTTTTGGGTGATGGTTTTGTTCCAGATCGGTGTTAGTTAGCGTACCTACATTGTGCCAGGAGCTGTAGAAAGAACATAGAGTACAACAAAACATTTCCTCTAAAGTTTGTATCCTTCAGACTTAAAGGTACTGTCTACAGTTATTGTCATTAAAATATGTTATTTAAAAAACAAAGCAAAATAATATCAAAAAACCCAACAAACCTTAAGTGACAGTATTTACCCATCCCTTTTCTGAATAGGTTCTGGATAGAGGTCTGCATGAGCTCACAGCTTCACTCGAGAAAGCAGTTGCAGAGAAAGTCCGATGTCAAGATTATGTAAACCGAACAAATAAAACTATGGAGTGGGCCAACAGGTTGGTCAAGGGAATCGAGGGAAGAAGATTTTGCCTGAATGTTCTTGCTAGTGCGAGTTTCGAAATATTTGAAATGTTTTTGTGTCGGGGGGGTTAAACTTTAATTTTTCAGGATTGTGTGGGAAAAAAAGGCTGGGGGGAGACAGACAACAAGATGGCCCTGATTAGAAATCATTTAAATGAAAAAAAAATCCCAACCAAAAAACCTGCCCACAAACCACAGATAAACCCACAGTAAAATCCTGAGAAGTAAAATGTGCTGCACCACAATTGCATTTCCTAAAAATCTTGTATCGCTGAGCAACTGATATTGGCATGATTGCTGGAGAGAAGTCTGGATAACTAAGTCACCACATTTATACACAACTGTGAACACATTGTGACAGCCTGGGCAGCCTCTAGTTAATGAGCAGAAAGACTGAATAATCCTCTAGGTCAGGATGGAGTCGCCCTGCATCTGCCCCTGTTGCACTTTAGATTGTAAATAAGTGGAAAGCACCAGTCTGATATTTGCTGTTTGCTTTTTTTTTTCTTTTTGCAGAAACTATTAATTTTTAAATAAGAATGAAATGCATTTATGTTAAAATTATATATATTTCAGTGTGGTTATTAGCTTTATTTGCAGACAAACATCATTAAGGCTAACACATGCCTATTTAACGGTCAGTAACCATTCAAGTCAGCCACAGCGTTGCTGTGCAGTCTCTCCTAGGTCTTTACAGAAATTGTGGTGTCTCAATTCATCATCTAGAATTTTAACCATTCCTTTTTGACAAATAAGTGTAAATAACAGGAAGCAAAAATTACAAATAATAATTACACTACTACGTGAGTTCCCAAGACAGTCTGAATAAATATTTTAAGTTGGATTTCATAAAGTCCCTGTGACTTTGCTTTCTAAGATCAGAGAGTGAATGCTTTTGTTTCTGCAAATCTGTCAGCAGAGGCTGGCAATCAAGATCAAATCAGTTCAGAAAAAAAAAATAATTGTAAAAGTATAGAACTAATCAAAAAAACCCAGTGCAATTAAAACAGATTGGTTTTTTTGATACCTGATTCTGAAATTAATATGCCTAGGAATGTAAAATATGTAAATAATTTTTCCTTTGGTAGAAAAACAGTAAAGTAGATGTAAATAAACTCTCTGCATATGAAAACTTTTGTTTGCCACAAGACACCTGAGATGGTCACTGTTGGCCTGACCCTGCAGACACCCAAAGCCTTTGAAAGCTCTGTGGAAGCCCATGCCCTTTGCCTATAGGTAGTCTCCAAGTTTTGCATTTGAAGGTTTATACGTAGTTAAAAGAAGTTTTTCTCCAAGGTTTGAGCTTTTATTAGTGATCTTATTGTGTGAGTTAAGGGGAAAAAATATTTAAAAGGATTAATTGAGAACGTCAAGTCTTTTCCTCTGAGAATAAATTCTTTTTGACTAGAACAGGAGACAGTTAACTTCTGAAAAGCATCAAGACTGATGATTTTGTCTATATAGCATTGACCTGGAAGCTCAGCCATTCAGACTAATAAATCAGGCAATTTATATTTAATCATTAACTAACTCCCGAGCTGAACAGCTGTTCAAAATTAGAAATGGGTCACCCCGGCCAGGATGACATTACAGGCAATCTATAATGCATTAGAATAAAATTATAGTGATTTTTAACTGTCTGGAAATTTATTACACTGCATGTTCCAACTCTTAAACCCTTGTTAGCCAATGCCACTAGTGATTTATGGTGCTTGGGTGGTATGGTAAAATTACTGAAGATTTAAATAGACAATCATTCTATGTTTAGTAAATCTTCAAATTTCAAAGCTATTTTGGAGAATTAGGTGGGTGCTCTTTATTGTTTATGACTTACCAGTCAGTGACAACAAGAAGAGAGAGTGGATAAATCAAAAAACCCTCTTGTAAATTAATGGATTTATTGTCTTGTTGCCTTCAGTTAATGGTTTAAAGAAGAATCCAATGACTTCTGTAGGCAAAAATGGATGTCTAAAATACTTCAAAACAAAACTGCTACATTACAAAGATTGCTGTTAGAGCTTTCAACAGGAATAGTCCTTTACTTGTCATTTGTTGGGTATCTCTTATGAAGGTAACTGGGGTTTAGGAGGCTTTCACACACTGAGTTCCTGCATTTACACTGTGAAACATTTAAATGCTCACTCTTTTAAGCACGTACTTTGATGAAAGATACTTCCATTTTCTTAGCGGATATTTCATATTCTTATTTTATAAAAAAAGAGTTTGAGTATTCTGTTATCATAGAATTCTGTGTCTGTCTTTGGAGGATAGGATGTTAACCATTTCAGTATTTCTGATTTTCTGAAAAATACATGTGTAAAATACTTCACAAATATCAAATTTAACAGTTATTTTTTCTTTGTTTTTGTACACATAGAAATTTATTTTTAAAATGAGAATGAGTTGTTATCTGAGATTGATTTTATACATTTGTAAGGCTTTCAAGAATGAGCACATCTAAAAGTACTCTTTTTAAGTTCTCAAGCAGGTAGCACCAGCAAAATGCAAGCATTTTACATGGAATTACTTGAAATATGGAGGATACTTTCTATTCAGTGATTTTCATTGATTTTGATTACATCATGTAAAGGACTGGAAAAATATGTTTTGATTACAGTCATCACTCTGAAAAGTAAATGTCTGTACAGAGAGTGGGTAAAGGACAGTCCTTGTAAGTTGTTCAGCAGTGTGCTTTCCTTCTTTCATGCTGGCCCTTTCCTTGCTTCAGTCCCCCTGCTCACTGGAGAATGCCTTCCTGAGGTTTCCCTGATGCAAGTGAACAAACTGTGAAACGACTTTTATTTTATCCTGAGTTTTTCAAACAGTACAAACAAGGAAGAAAGGTTATGGCAGTCTATTCCAATTTTACATCTAGAAGTTCATCAGTGTGAAGATGACTAATGGATGATCACTTTCTACCCTCCTTTCCATGCTGAAACTATTTGAGCGTACATTCATGCATGCGTTCATTCCTTTGCTGGGAATTGTATACACGGAACAATCAAAGTATCATGTGCCAAATACTGCTAGTTTGGTTTTTATACCATGTCGTAAGTTCCGATTGAAAAGCAGATGATGATTTGATCCATATCTTAAACATTGACTTTCTTTAAAGAAGATACAGCAATTGCAGAAATTGGGGCTCTCTGTGGGCGGAAAAAAAAGAATATGAAGGAAACAATTTCTAGAGTTAAACTTTGACAGAATCGTCAAATCGTGAGGCTGGAAGGAACCTTCTGAGATCATTTAGTCCCCCCCACCGTGCTCAAACTGGGTTGGTTAGACCAGATTGCTCAGGACCATGTCCAGTCAGGTTTTGAGTATCTCCCAGGATGGAAACTCCACAACCTGTCTGGGCAACCTGTGTGTTTGACCACCCTTGTCTTTCCTCCTGTCAAAATTCCAAATAGTTACAGCTCTTAACTCGGTAATAAAACTTCTGTAGCTAGCAGGTAAAACAAGCAGACAAATAAGAGGAAAAAAAACCCTGCAACTCTTCTGCCTTACTCCTTCCCTTGGAAAAAAGCATGAGAAAAAAATAGAAGTCACATCTTTGTTGAGGTTGAAACAGCTTCTTCTCTTTTCTCCATCTTTTTTTCTTCTAATATTCTTCTTTCCTTGCCTTTTCTGAATCTTGCTGGAAATGATTGCACTTTGCACAAGGCAGTAGTGCCATACTGTAGTTGACAGTAGTATGCCAGATGCTGCCAGTATTGCCATATGTCTGCCATACTGTATCTGGACTAGACAAAAACACCGATTACTACTGAAAAAATCAGGCAAGGGAAGGACATAGAATACTTGATGAAGTATCCATCCTATTTTTTCAGCTTCAAAGACTTCAAATCCCCACCAGAAAGTGTGGATTGTTTCCAGCCTTGCAGACTTAGGAAGCATATCTCTTGCTGACAGAGTACATTTGCTGTTGTACTTTTGTGTGCTTCTGTTTTTTAACATGGAGATAAAATGTTCTGTCACTTCCAAGTTGTTCAGGAGATAACATTTTCTAATTTTGCTTTGCAGTCTGAAAATATGCATTGGAGCCAGTTCGTTGAAAACCTCAAAGCACAAAAGAAAACTTTACGCGGAGACATCTTATTAACAGCAGCATTTGTGTCTTACTTTGGATCCTCCACAAAACAGTATTGCCAGGAACTGATGGAACATCTCCGGATTCCTTTTCTAAAGTCACAAAAGCTAAAATTTACTGTACAAAGTGGGAGTCTCCAGTGAAGAGTCAGGTTTGTTAAAGTTGCTGTCTTTCAAAAATTTGAAGTACAGATCTATATTTAGAAGTGGCTATAAAATACTCTTCACAGGTATTTTTTATGCTCTGTGTGTGTGTGTGTATATATATATATAATCCCATCCCATTCCGATTCTCTATGCCAAATTCTATCCTTTGTGACACCTGTGTAACAGTAAATGCTATAAATACTGATAGAGAGTGTGGAGACTTATTCTGCTTAGCTTTTCAACTCCAGGTAGTTGTGATAATCCCCATTTCTCTGTACACAGAGGAAACCGTGATAGTACTCAATAAATGCAGAGAGGCTGTAACCCTTAGAGTTGTCTCTGCAAAGCTTTCTCCGTCCTTCCTTGTGAAGCGTTTGACCATTCCTTTCTTTCTTACTGTTGCAAATGCTCCTGACCTCTTCCTACTTCTTTCCTATTTCTCATGTGCCACAAATCACAGCATTCTATCGTGATTAATGTAATGTAGTTTGTTCTCTGAAATATGTGACATCTGAAACTCTTACCCCATTTTAAATCACAAAGCTAAGGCACAGTGGGTGAGCTGAGTTGCCTGAGGACACTCTGGAAATAGAGTCAAAGCCAAATCCAAGCTTCCCAAGGTCAGCACTCAGAACTGCGGGAGCATCTTTTTGTAGACATTTGCTTTATGCGAGTGTTTAACAGTCACTAATTTGTGTGGAGCTTTGTCTTGCCTGGAACATCTCCCTGTCCTTTTCCACCAAAAATTTGTCCACAGATGAAGTTCTTTCTCAAAAACATTCTTCTACCTTGCAGCCTAATGCTGATAGGTAGAAAAAATTACTCTTGTATATTTGTTTGCAATAGTGGGACCCTGGAGATAAACGCCATTCTTAAATCTTTTAAGAATCCTCTGAAATGGATAGAACATTTTTATAAATAAAAATAATCCATATGTAACTTCTTACTTTTTACTTTTTAAGATGTTTTCACTGAACAGCAGTGAGATAAAATACCTCATTTCAGTTTTAATTGTTTTCCTGCAAGTAAGGAAGAGTGGAAAAGAGGAGAGAAATGCATTTGGGAAGTGATGTTAAAAATAGATGTTTATTAATAGTTCTATTTAGAAGGAACAAAAAGTAGTTCCATGCCATGAATTATTGGCTTTGTGCAGATACGGGGACAATGGATTTATTTATATTAATAGATTTATAGCTATGGGGACAATAGATTTATTTATATTATTTATTATATTTATATTAAAATATTTTTCTCGCATTGTGTGAATCATAGAATCATAGAATTGTTGAGGTTGGAAGGGACCTTTAAGATCATCAAGTTCAACCATTAACCTAACCTGAGAAAAACTACTTCTAAACTATATCCTCAAGTACCACATCTACACTTTTAAACACCTCCAGGGATAGTGAATCCACCA